>PVIJ01003411.1:0-122630 GCA_004024925.1 Scalopus aquaticus
CCATTGCCAGGCCCTCTCCTGGCACAGAGGCTTAGGCCATTGCAGTTATTCACTGAGGCTAACAGCGAGATGACAGCAGCTTTGGCATTTGGGACGTGCCTGGGATATTTCTCTGTCTGAGGGAATCCTGTGGGGATCCTTCCATGGCTAGAGGATGAGCCCAGGGACAGGAGTGTCGCCCTCTAAGAAATGTGCCCGAGGAGTCCTGCAGTTCCTCACTGCACGCTCACCATGCTCTCTTTCATCCTGCCTGGCTCACGCTTCCTCAGCATAGCCTGCCGGTCTACCCCTTGGGTAAAGGAAGACAAGATTAAATGGGGCCTTTTGGATTTCCCAAGTACAGCAGGATATTATAATGTCCTTGAGGAAAAACCACCCTGAACTATGTTGAACTAGACATTATCTGTTTTTGTTACTCATCATTTTTAAAACTTTTACCATTTTCAAGAACCTATATCATTGCTGTTAGTGAGGACCTATTTTATCTCTTCCTCCCATTTCAAGGATTTTTATGGAGAAGACTTCTTTAAAAAGTTTTTTTTTTAATCAGAGCATTGTTTATAACACAGATTAAGCGTAACTTCAAACTGTCACATCATCCAGTGCTCAATAGTCTGGTACCAAAAAGCTGAAGTAAAAAGCCTCCAAGCTGATTTTGACATTCAGGTGGTAAGTCTACTCTGATAAGAAAGGGATGCAAGAGAAGCAGCTAGAAATCTGACTCCCAGCCACATTGGCTTTGCTCTCCGGGAAAGTGGCTGTTAGTGCAGACAGCAACTCATAGATCCTGATAGTCCATTCAATCCACAGCTTTAAACAGCTGTCTTTACAGAGAAAACCGTTATGTAGTGGGGAGGTGGCCGCACCAGCCCAAAGACAAATGTGTACAAACATTACACTCTTGTTTAAGGCATCACAGGAAACAAATGCCTCTGGTCTTAAATAAGACCCATTTAATGGGCCGTAGCATGAGTACGAATAAGGACACACGCATCCTTAACTGAGAGGGTTTCCCTACTCTACCCTCCAAATGCCATCAACCAGGCTATAGGCAGCTGTCTCCTAACCTGGGGCCCCTGGCTTTGTGGTTGAGTTAATTTGGTGAAGTTCAAACTCCATAGCCAACTCTGTTTAGTTTCCTGAGCAGGCAGGTGAACTTGGTCGTGATTTTCTTTTTTACCTTCGTCCAGTATAAATGTAGTAGCAGTAAAGCAATGAGTCCACAGAATGTGTGGTGGGGCTGGGGACTGGTGTGATGGGGAACTTGGGCCCCAGTTTTCTTGGCACAGTCAGTCCCGATTTACGCCGATTGTTCTAGAGGTCCATCTAGCTTGCACTTGCTTCTCTTCAGTGTTCCCCAGTTTGGATTTTTAAATGTGCCACATAAATGGCTACAATTTCATGTGTTAAACATCATGACATTTCGGTGAGGCAGGTTTCTTGTCTTCCCCATGTTATAGGGGTGGGGAAACTAAGAGAGGTTAAGTAACCTCTGTGTGGTCTCAGGACCACACAGCTAATGAGGAATAGGGCAGGACTTGAACGCAGAGACCTGGAGCAAAGGAGAGACCTTCTACAGAGCCTCATCTTCTCATGCATTTGTTCTGTTACTCTAAGCTTCCCTGCCTTTGTGTTCTTCCACTGCGTTATCTTAGTCTGATACATAGCTAAAATGTCCAATTCCCAGGCATTTTTATACCATCTGACTTGCATGTCCTGCTCAGACACCACAATACCTTACACTTAGCTCAGCTCTTGTGAGACAAAGTTGATGAATGGACCTCAAGGTTTTATAGATGAGAAGGGTCTTACTACCTCATTTTACTCATGAGAAGTATCTTGCCTATTAGTCAAAAACTCATGCCCTGACATCAAAGGGCTTTGAATGGTGGGACCTTGCCCAGATATTTCTATGCATGATGTCATATTTTTTAAAAAGAAGAAAGACCATGGAATATCGCCCTGGGGAACAGGCCATGATGCGCTTGAACTTGAGTACAGCTATAATTGGGGATAAGGCCAGAGTGGAGAGTTTAGTATCTCCAGAGTCTGAAATTTCACAGATTTCACTCTAGAACTCTTGAATATATTGTCAGAATGTCTTCCTGAATTTTCTTAATTTTGCCATCTTGAGCTCTTAAAGAAAACAGGAATTATGTATTTTGAAATCCAGAAAAGGAAAGGGGGTGAGGGGTTTTGAGACCAGTTGCTCCAGCCCTGTCTAATCCTCACATGGTCCAAGCCACAGGGATGAGCTTGCCTCTGTGGTTCCCAGCTGGGAAGCACCACCTGATTTATTTTCAGAGGTGGAAACTCAGGCAACAATTATCTCCTGTCACAGCAAATTAAAAGCCCAGACTCACCCTTCCCCAGGAGCTCGGTGAGTGCTGCCCGCAGCCAGCAAAGGGCCATAATGACAGGCCCATGCTGGTGCATTTCCTTTAAAGGTCTGCACCACTCACGAAACACACAAGATAAACAGAGACATAAAAGTCCATGGAAAGGGCCCACGAGTGAGACCAAGAGTCTGCGCCAAGATCAAAGTGTATTTTGATACTGTGGGGGATGGAGGATTGTGGCCGAAAGAAGTGTTCAGGAGAAGGTGAGCTGTGGTCCATATTTAGGATAATGTGGAAACTGGTGCATGACATTGCAGAGAGTGGGGACAAGTGACCCTAGATGTCACGCATGCACGCTCGCGCACGCGCGCGCACACACACACACACACTCAGTGCTATGGCTTTCAGAGCATTAGCCAGTCCCTCCCACTTCTATCAGCATCTCCATCTCTTCCTGGACTCTTTCCTAAACCCCACACCCCACCTGCCCCTTCCCCCCCACCCCGCTTCCAACACGCAGGGCAGCCCAACACTGTGGTCCTGTATTTCTGCTCGGAATGCCTCTCCTCTTTTATATTCTGTGTTTGCTTTATTGCCAGGGACTTAAAAGCCCCCCTCTTTCAGGAAGTCGTCCAGGATTGGTGCTTCTGGGCTCCAGCATCCCCCCTGGTGCCTCCATATATAGCCATCTCTGCTACTTTATATAGTAGAGTTTGTGGTTGTGTTTATTTGCTGGGGCTTAGTTTAGACTTTTTATGGTATAAGATCTACAGGAATAGAGATTTTTGATTTTTCCTTATACTTATGTCACATGTTTAGCTTCAAAAAGTGTTCTCACATCTACCATCTAATTTTGTCTTTGGTTTTACCTGGTGAGGTAGCTGGGGTGGAGGGGGGGAAAATCATTCCGATTACTGATGGGAACATTATAGAGCCCGCTGACTCAGTATAGGCTTTGGCTGAGCAGGCTTCTGATCTCTGTAAGCCCTAGTTCTCTCATCTGTAAAAGAGGGATAGCAATGGTCCTGCCCACAGGTTATTTTAAGGATTAAATGAGATAACACAGGTAACAGTCTTACCTCACACAGAGAAAGTGCCCAGTACTATTGTCATTATTTCACTGATGACGGAACTCGAACTCAGAGAAGTTAATATACAAGACTTGGCAAGGTGGGGGTGGGGCGAGCAGAGGGGTGGAGGCAGACAGACTCTGGTCCTATTTGTGATTACTTCTGGGCAAGTGGCTTTGCCTCGCTGAACCTCAACTTTTCATCTCTTCGTTAGGCATAACATCATCTATCACATATGTCACTGTGGGTTTGGGAGGATTCATTCAAAAGTGCTCTTGAAAGCATATCATAAATTGTGACACACCTCAAAAAATGTTCCTTCAATTCACCTGCACAATTCATGCAGCCCGTCAAGGCCAGAGCCAGACTGCCTTATTCTTGGAGTCCTTCCCAGCAGGCTGTGCTTTCCTTCCGAGTCCCCTCTAAACCTCGATACGTGTTGCTACCACCGCTCTACGGACCCACCATTGAGCAGTGGGGTTCAAGTCAGAAACCTGTGCCCCCCCCTTTCTCCTCTTGCCCACCGGGGCAGTGGGATTGTGCAGATTAACAGAGCTCAGAATTCAAACAACCATTTTTGCTGTCCTGACTCCTTGACCTCATCTCTTCTGTTGGCAAAAAGAACAAAAAGGGAGGCTGAAAGAAACCTGATAAAAACGGATCCTCGTGTGTGAGGGACAGTGTGACCAGTTCTGAGGCTAAGAAGCAGAGGGAGGAGCCTTGGAATCCATTCAGCAACCAGCACCCAGATTGCAAAATAGATTACTTGTGACCCACATTATTAACCTCGCTTTACTCAAAGACAAAACAGTAAGCATGTGAATATTTTACTAGCATTTTCCAATTGCCCATGAGTAATTTCCCTAAAGTCTGTCTCCTTTTTGACCCGCGTGGAGAATGTGATCTGCTACTACAGTTAGGTCATTGCCTTTGTCCACGGCACCCTTTGTCCCAAGTGAGAACCAGGTGGCCGGAAGAGTACCCCATGGTTTTTCCTGCTCAGAGGCAAAGTCTACTTTGGGCTTTTCCATTGGGTTGTGAAGTTCTTCAGTGGTCCTTGCAGCCCCTCAGACCAAAGTTCCTCTGAAATGTTGACCCACAAGAAAGTTAATCTAGGAAAGTGGACCCAGGTAGGGCCGGGGCTGGAGTAATCTGTTCGGCTTACTCTGAAGTGTCTTGGTTCCTTGCTCCCTACATCTGTGCCCCCCTTTCTAAGCATTGTTTGCTTTAGAACAATTCAGGAGTCTCTGCGGAGCTGATCAGGCCATAGTGATGTGAGCACCCTCTTTCTATGTGGCCAAAGGGGTTGGTGGGAGTGAAGGACTGAGACGTCAGGTCCCAAGTTTGACTGTGGACTTCTGACACATTGAGAAGATTCCCAAAACCCTTTATCAGATATGTATGCCCTGCTCCTTTCTTAGTCTTAAAGAAGAGGCAGGAAACAATGAGACTCTGAGTTTGACACCCCTGCATGTAGCTTATTCCTTATCTGGTTACCCAAAGAATTACATGTAGGGTTCACAGTTGCTCGGGTTCACAGTTCTATCTTTTGTCATATGGAGCCCCAACCATAATTTGAAGGAGAAAGATGATACATTGAGTTGCTTTTGTGCCTGATCGGTAGCTGTGTAATCGTTCTGTTGTTTTCCTTCTCTCTCATAGTTGTCATCTATCAGTTATCTGTTTCTGCACAACAGCCTGCCCCCAAACTTAGTAAGCTAAAATCACCATCATGCACTTGCCTATAACTCTGTAAAATAGGCCAATTCCTTGGCAGGTTGATCTGGGGTTAGGGGGTCAGGGGAAATGCTGACTAGGGAACTGACTAGTCCAACTGGCCTGGTGGAGAGGGCTAGAACTACTGGGATGACCAGGATTCTCTCCCATGTGGTTGCTCAACCTTAAGGAGACCAGTCTGGGAATCTTCCACAGATGTCTCAGATCACCTAGAAGGTGAGAGCAGACACTCAAGGCCAAAGGTCATTTCTGACACATCCCATTGAGCAAAACAAGTCACAGATTCAAGAGTGGGAAAGAGACTCCACCTTTTCTTGGGGCTGACAAATTCACCTTGCAGAGAAGCACGCTCCTAGAGATGGAAGTAATTACCGGGGTCATCCTTATAATCTAACAGTCATCAAAGCTGCATACTTATTGATAAATTATTCTTCTTGCTCTTAGGAATGGCCTGATCCTTAGTGGCCAGGGAAGATGGGGCCCCCTGTCTGCCTTTCTCTGGGTGTACGTCACTTAACACAGAATGAACATTTGTGGGATGCCAACAGTGTGCAAGCACAATACACACACAGTCCCACTTAATTCTCAAAACGACTTGATTCTTACACCCATTTTATGAAAGCTGGTGATCGGGGAGAGTTAATGGCTTACCTGCTTTCACTCAGGTGTGAGGGGTTGAGCTGGGGGTGTCTCCATCTGTAAAATGGGAATCATAAAATGACTAGCATGGTGGGGAGGATGGAATGAGACACTGCATGTGGAAGGGTCTGGTAATTTGTGCACTGCATGTGGAAGGGTCTGGTAATTTGTGCACTGCACAAATGGTCGTTGCAGTTTTCATCAAGCCAGGCAGACTTCTTTGGGGGAAAGGGGCGGGGTTGTCTAGAAGGCGCCAGAGCATCTGAGCCAGACGCCAACTGTTGTGTGTCTCTCAGCTGCTATTTGCTTTGGCTTCAGACCAAAACCTTCACCCAGTGCCTTTGGCAATGATGGACAAGAAAAAAGCCCTGTGGGCCAGGTGGCAAGCCAGGGCATGCTACAGGTGAGGACACAGGCTTTCCCGACAGGCATGCTTCCTTTGGAAAAAGAGAAGGACGAGAGCCATTGCTCTTTATGGCCTTGGCAGTGGGTCTGAGTGGAGGAATTGAGTGTTTTTAAATTGACTCAAGGTCACCTACATACATATCCTTAAATTGTTCTGAGCTCACTTTTCCCCAACTCTGCCCTTCATTAAATCTCACCCCAATTCTTTCCACCTTAATTCAAATTCATCCCGTTACAATGAACCCTTTCACATCTTCCACCTAAATAAGTGTTCCCTCCACGTGCGTGCCCTGATACCGGGACCAAATTCTCTGAGAGACCACATTCTCTGAGGTCAGGGGTAGGGACACCTTCTCTGATCTTTTCATTTTCCGTCTGTTTTCCTTCCATAGGCAAAATCTCGTCCTCTGCTGAGCTTTGTGCTATTCAGACGCACCATGTTCTCCACCCTGCCTAGTTGCTGTCACCCACCAGCTTCCCTTCAGTTACAACCATCGTTGTTTAAGAATTTCAGTATCTCACTGACATCCTACTTGCCATCACCAAGGACAACCTCAACACTCATTTAACATCGCAGACTCCGAGTTCTTAACTTTTACAATCCCCTGCCCTTCATCCATGCTTTGTGACAACCGCATATAAATAGTTCCTGACCTCACATGGGAATGAAAAATTAGACACACACCGTGCAGATGAAGGTGGCAGAGTTGGGCCTTTGGGATGATGTGCATGGGAGGTTTCAGGGACCGATTAAGGGGTGCATCCTAGCAGAGCTGCTCCCTGCTGTGAGAGTCTGTTTTGCAAGCTGATTACAAAAAGATTGTATAAAAACCAAAAACAAGCAAAATGCTGATGGCTAAAGAAAATTCAAATTTGGAGTCACAAAATTTGGTTTTGAGTTTTCCATGTTCTTCAGTAATTGAAACTAGCAAATTTACTACATGGCTTAATAGTGAATACAATTTACCTAGTCATGAAAATGTAAACACTGAATTTTGATCTAACCAAAATTATAACTGCAATGGGAGGCTGGCTGAACTCTCTTTCTCTCCCTCTCTCTCTCTCCCCCCCTCCCTCCCCCCCCTCTCTGTGTGTGTGTGGGGGGGGGAGGTGAAAAAGAACAAAATTCTCTATTTTCCATGGTAAGAAGTCAACAGATAATACCTAAAAATGAGAAATTAAGAAGTAGCAATACAAATATGTTATTTAGAGTTCAATATGGAGAGTCAGTTATTTGAGTAGAAAACTGCTGTCACTGGGAAAAGGAAAGATGGGAGAATTGATCATTTTTGTAATAAATCTGATAAAATAGCTTGATTCAATAAAACATGAAGCATATATCTTCAATGAAAAAATTGTGAAACAGTACAGATATTTCTCTCTACCATCCACTTATAAGGCTGTTTATGCCCTGGGGTGAGAGTGAGTACAGAAATATGAGACTGTTTCCCATCCCACCCCTCATTACGTCAGCTCTCACGTGCCTCTCATATTGGGATTTTCAAAGGTAATGTTAGCACTGGATTTCACTCTAAAGGTTGATTTTGAACCTAATGATTGCTAAAGATATGTCTCCTCTTATGAGAGGAGTTTCCTGGCTTCAATTAGAGGTTATTCTGTACAGCTTTTCCAGTTCTGTCTAACTCCAAGACAGTGCATACAAATATACAAAATCAGCTAGAGTTACTTAGACACATACCCAAAAGACTGTGCGGTTGATGAATCATTGAAGTGGCTGAAGCCAAGGAGAAGTTAGGGAAGGCTCCCTGGAGGAGGCAGTCAAATATGTCGCCACTGCTCCTTGAAATAGTGTACCTGAGTTGATGCTTTTTCGTGTTTTCCTTTCTTCATATAATGGAGCACAGAAAATCCAGCTGAAAGAATAGACATTTTCAATGACCAGTATGGAGGCATTACATAATAACAGAACTCTGTCTGCTTTCTAGCGAATATGTCTCATATTAAGGAGAACGGTTCCAGTAAAGTCTGCAAGAATGCCAAGTTGCAAGCAGCAAATGGATACATACTAGGACTCAGGTTGTTTGGTTTTCTTGGCAGCATCTTCCACTGGCTTTCCACCAGTCTCACTATTGGCTACCAGGGGTCCACCAGGGCCACATGAGAGCTGTCTCCCTGGCGAGGCAGAAGCCAACAAGAGATGAGGGAATGTGAGACTTGAAGCAGTAGTTGATTCTTTGGCAAAACAAATGGCTTCTGATAACCTCATTCCAGGGTTTAACGTATCTTGTGCCAAAAATGTAAAATGCCAAGTGGAAGAAAAGCACTAGACTTCTCAAGGGCCCCATTTGAGAGCCCTCACACACCCCATTCAAACATGATTGCTCTTATTATCACCTCCCAACATGGTCAGAGCCCCTCTCTAGCCCCAGAGAAGTGCTCAGGTTTCCTTCGGGCTGTTTTTCAAGCTTGAAACGACTGGCCAGAGGGCCCTGTGTGGGCGCTGACTGAGAATGCCCCATTCTCCAGTTTAGCCACCTCCATGAGATGGCATTTTTGTATGACCAATATGCTATTTGGAATAGGCTTTATTGTTTGATAAGTGACTTTCTTTGGGGAGCACCATTTTCATAAGACTACAGTTGTGGGAAGACACTCTCCATTCAAGTTAATAAAATAAATCTGATGAGGTATTGTGTAGCTGTGTCAGTTGAGGTCCTTTGGGAACCAGACTGAGATGGGAAATAGGAGCGTAAGAGATTTATTAGAAGGTTAAATCTGCAGAAGATAAAGGAGGAGAAGGCTGTATTGGCAAGGAAAGTATTCAGACTGTGAGACAGATTTGTGTTGTTTTTTAATTGTATTAGTTTTATTGTGCTAACACTGGTTTACAACACCATAAACGTATGACTTAGGGGTGTAAGTTCACACCTCTTCAGATATGTGACCACACCCATCACCAACACACGTATATTCTTCCACTCTAGTCTACTGGATCCCCTCCCCACTTTGCTCCACACCCCACTCTGCCCCAGCTTCTCCTTATGGTAACAGACAAAACTGAACAAAAACAAACCCTGTGAGACATATTTGATACCTGAGATGAGAGGGGTTGGGCAGAGAGGAAGCAAAATTGGTCAAGGGAAGATTCAGGCCAAGGCAGTGGAAACTTCCGAATAAAGAGAGGAGTTAGAGGAGTGCATTAGAGGAGTTAGAGGAGTGCATTAGAGGAGTTAGAGGAGTGCATTAGAGGACAGCAGTGGCCATGTCCCAGTGACCCCTCCTGGGGACTCGGTCACCGCCTGGGGCTACAGCAGAGCATGAAATCGGCTCCAGTGATGTGGGTAGAATCTGAAAGCACTGCAGATGGAGGCTGCCTGCTAATCGCACTTTTGACACAGATGAATGTCAAATTCTTTCTTGAAGGAAGTCGTGAACAGCGTGGCTGGCACAGTACGGGAAAACCATATTACCATAAAATGCCAATCATGCCCGAATGCACACATTGAACTAAGATTTAATGGATGTGGAAAGATTATTGCAAAACACCGCCTATATAGAAAAGACTATGCTGAATTGATTGAAATGGGAACGCTTTGACTTTCTATCCAGTTTCACATCATAAAGTCATCAATTCTTTTTTTAAAAAGATTTATTTATTTATGCATACAAGCTGTAGGCCAGAGGTGTGAGGTGGTGAGAGGATTCACCAGAGACAGAGTGGGGAGCAGAACAGGCAGATCAGAAGTACACTGCTGAGGGGAGCAGCGGGCGAGGCAGGAGAGGTCTGCTGTGCCATGTGGGAAGCTCCCTGGCTGGGTATCGAACTCATGCTGCAGTGGCTCTGGATAGCTTCATAGTGCTGCGACTTAACCCGTTGTGCCAGCAGGGAGGCCCCAATTCATTATTTTTTAGTATGTCAACAACACTTTATTGATGTTCTACTATAAACCAGCAACTATACTTGCTTTCTATACATGCAGAATTCACAGTCAGTCACCAAATAATTAAAACAACTATGGTAAGGACTAATGGGAAAGCATGTGAAATGCTGCAGAAGCTCAGAAGAAAGAAGGGCAAAAACACTATGACTTGGGTACTTGTTTCACCTTTGGATGGGACCTGGCCGACCAACTTCATCGCACTGACTTCAGCATGTGTTGCTCGGTGCGCTTCCAAAATGGGTTTGAATCTGTCAGTCAGGTGCTTACTAACTGTCTCTAGAGCAGAGATCCCTGTTGAAAGAGAAGTCTAGGTCTCAGTAACCAAATTTTATAGCACATTGGAGTCTGAGCCAGTCTGTACCAGCCATACTGGCCCTCAACTCCAGGTGGAGACAGACATACTGTTTTTATCCGTGGAAATGGAGAGCTTGTGAACTTAGACAATTTTGTCACCTAACAAGGGTAGGAGGCCACTTTTTCTTGTTGGAATTTTTTTTTTTCCTTTTTGGTCCCATAGGCCTGATGCTCAGTCGTATAAAAGGTAATCAAAGAGTTTAATTTCCAACCAACCCTTAATATGCATTGTTCTGGAGTAAGGGTCTATGATAAATATTGGAGGAATAGAATTATAGATAAAATATAGCCCCCATTCTTTTTTTTTAAGATTTATTTATTTATGCATACAAGAGCTGGGGTGTAGGTCAGAGGTGTGGGGGTGGTGAGAGGATTCACCAGAGACAGAGTAGGGAGCAGAACAGGCAGACTGACTGAAGCACACTGCTGAGGGGAGCAGCGGGAGAGACAGGAGAGGTCTGCTGTGCCATGTGGGAAGCTCCCTGGCCGGGGATCCAACTTGTGCTACAGTGACTGCGGTAGCTTCATAGTGCTGAGATTTAACCCATTGCGCCACCAGGGAAGCCCCCAGTCCCCATTCTTAAAAGGCAGATAGATAGTACTAGGTCTTGGAAAACCCACTAGTTTGCATGGGGCACTCATCAGTTCTAGCACCTTCTCTGATAGATCTGATCACATGACTGCACACTGTCTGGATCTGAATCTTGCATGGGCCTTGACTCAGGTCGGCCCTGAGTCCTGCCACCTCGGGCTGCCTAACTGTTCAACCAACAGCTCTACTACTCCTGTTGTCCCACGGACTTCACCCTGCAGGCCCCAGGCGCTGACTGAAGCCATCCACCCACCTGACCTCTGAGCTGAACCCTCCACCATCCTGACAAGCATAGACCAGGATCAAAGTCAGTTCTCGTGCAAACCACATTATGTGCAATTATCTGCACTGGCTCAGGAATCAGCATCATTCTCTGAAGACCAGTCACGCGTGTCTTGAGATATTTTCACAACAACAGGGAAAAGTAGCTCAACCCCACACCAGCTGATATAAACCAACTAACGAGTGCAGGATGGCTTGCGTCTTAATGCAGAAAAGATAGACAAAAATGAATCATATTTCATTCCTAACATTTACCCTTTGTTTCCCTCTTCTGGAGTGGGAGGGGCGTATTTTTGTTATTTTTGTTGTTGTTGTTGGTATTAGTGAACCCCTTGCCTTTATACTTTAGCTACAAGTCACCCCCTTGATAAGAGAGGTTCTATTATAAGCCACATGCTTCATCAAAAATAAACTTCATATTCTTCTAATTTTGCCCCGACAGGTTGAGGAAAATAGTTTTATTTTCACTATGAAGTCATAGACATAAATCTCCCAGGATTAAGACCTTCGAATCAGCAATCCAGCAGACTCCTTCAGTTTCACTTGGGGTCCCCAGAGGAAGGGAAAGGGGAGATTGAGAGAGAGACTCCTTCTAGAAAGCTCAAATTCAAGAGGAGAGCAGTGCATTCAGTAGCCCTAGCTCAGGACTGACCAGTCCATTGAGATTGTTGATTTCAGGTTCAAACCTAGTGTGCATCTAAACTACAGTGCAAACCTGTTAGATTACTTTTTTAATTCTCTTTATAATTCCATCATTGTACTTCCTTTACCTCCCCTTCCCCGGGCTCTCCTGCTTAATTTGTTTGTTTTTAACCTGCAGTTAGTGGAAACTTACTATAGCCAGTGGGGACTCAGAGTGCTGGAGTTAGAAAACATGAGACTCAAACCCCCTCTTTCTTTGCTTTCCAACCTTATGACCTTGGGTGCCATTTCTCAGCCTGTTTCCACAGTTTTAATTGAGGAGTCACTAGGGTTGTTGGGGGAACCAATGATACACCATATCTAAAAGTGCCTGGCACAGAAGTTCTTTGTAAAATCCATTAGTCTCTGCATCTCCCCCACCCCCACAATGTTCTTCTGAGCCAGTACTCACCAGGTCCCCTCAAGGGCTCGCCTCCTGAGAGGCCGGCTACTGAGTTCTCGAGCAGAGTCAGCTGCAGTGACCAGCTAAGAAGGTCCAGCTTCAGATGAAGCCATTCATCCCCACTGCAGTGTTGCCGCATCTGCTCCCAGCAGAACCCAAGTAAGGGAAGGAATCCAGGAATCCATTTGCCTTCCCTTTCTCCTTTGCCTGTATTAAAAGGGCCTCACCTCCCAGAAGAATCAAAGTAGACAACCAGTTTACAAGAGTGAATAAGTCTGTCAAAATATTTTCCTTTAGTCTGCAAATACTGTCTATTTGTACCATCCCTTCTTGCCTGTCTCTTCCCAGCCCTCTCTCCCTCCACGCCCATGCCTCCTGCCTGCCTGCTAACATCGCTGGTGCCAAAAATAATTGCTTTACAAATGGCCTAAAGGATGATTAAATGAGATGAACAGGTTGCATCACTAGGTTTAAGACTGGAACCCCAACACTTCCCTCTCCCAGCAGAATCACCTGCGAACTCTTCATCCTGATTTCAAGGGCTTCGGCACTGGGCCTCATCTGGCTTTCTAGCCTCACCTCTTGCTCTCAGTATGACTATGAGTCCCAAGCACATAGGTCTTTCCTTATTTCCACCTACGTCCTGATTCCTCTGCCCCAGTCCTTTGAATCTCTCCCTTTCTTCTTTCTCCATCCAGTTCTCACAGCTCCTTGAAGGGCCATCGCCAGCCTCCGGTGTCTTCCTCCCCTCCCCATCCGTGAACAGTGCACATGAGCTTTAAATTCAGAGTCTGAGGCTTGAGTCCCCTCCTTGCTATTTATTGGTTGTGGAACTTTGAGCAACTCATCCACACTTTGCCTCAGTTTCTCATCTGTAACACGGGACTGACATTGCCATGTTGTTGGAAGAATTACATGAGACGGAATGTAAAATACAGGTTGGTAAGGAGCGATCACTAAATGGCAGCGGTCTATTGTCCTCGTGGAGTGCCTGCACGTCTCCGGCTTGCTGTCGGCCCACGGCAGGGCCACAGTTTGACCATGTTGTGTTTAGTTCACACCAACGGCAGAGATTAAGTTTTTGAAAGCTTTTTTTCTTTTGGTTTTTGAAAGCTTTTATGATGGAAGAATTTCTAATTGAGAAACGTGACCTTGTGAGAAAAATACGATTAGGGAAACTGAGGTCACAACTTGTGAATTTATAAAATTCATTCTAAATAATTTATTAATGTAAGTCAGCAAAGTAGAGCATTATGCACAGAGACTATACTAATTTTTTGCATAGCCAATTAATGAGAATTGATTTCCATTTATCATTTCCTTGCTCACCAGCAGCTTTCCTGGCGCTCCTCCACTACACACAGTCAAAATGATGTTGACTTATCGCTTCCTTTGGAACAGCCAATGCCAACACCACGAGGCATCCTGTCTGCCTCTTCCTCCACCCACTCTCTGAATGTATGTTTTAAAAGCAATACACAGACTCAATACCGTCCCTACTAGTATGTTTTGATTTGGTGACTTGGAGCTTTTGACTCTTGTTTCCAAGGTTCCACCTTCTAACCCTGCTTCCCATTCCCCCACCCATCTTGTACCATCTCAGCACTTTTAAGCTGGCCAGCCAGCTGACCAAGGGGTATAAGTGACCCTCCTTTCTTTCCCTCCTTCTTTCTCTGCTTTTCTAACCCAAGGGTACCTGGATCGGGATGAAGAGTTAAGATCATTTTCACCAAAGCCTTTCTGCCTTATCTCTCTCAAAAGCTGTGCTCGCCAAGGAGAAGGGGTGAGGTGTGGCCTGGCCCAGCTCTCTTTTGCTTACACTGCACGGAAGTCGCGCCCTCATTGCCTGGGTCTTCCAGGGGTGTCCCTTAGGGATATGCCCTCTCTTAATTCTTTCTCTTGCCCTCTCGGGCCTCTGCTTTTGACCTGTATGCCCTCCCAATGCCTCCACTTTCCCGTTTTCTTCAGGAAGCCCCTCCCTCCAGCAGGAATGATTTGGCACCAGGCCCTGAGACTCCTGTGGGGCTGGGCAGCTTGTGCTCTGCAGACATGCTCGGATTGCCTCTGGCTTTCCTCTCCGGTGATTGCAGGCTCTTGGGAAGGAAGGAAAGACAGTGGTTCTGATCCCCTCAGTAGCAGAGAGTGAGGGGGCTTCCGCTTCCTACTCAGATTTCTCCTCCCAAATTTCTGAAATGAAACACACCTCACTGTGGGGATTTCTTTCTCTGCAGTGACTCTCAACTGGGCTCTGTTCGTAGTCCTTCTAGTAACATCATGCGACTTTTTCATGAGAACTTCAAGCCCTGACCTCATCTGCTATTATAGAGCATTCTTTTATTAGGCGAATATACAAAGTGTGATTCTAAAATTGCTTCTCCCCAAACATTAACTTTTTTTCTCATGATTAGAGAAGGTTTTTTTGGGGTTTTTTTTGTTTGTTTGTTTTTTCTTTTGTTTTTTTTTTTTTGTTGTTTTTTGGTAATACAGAAGTTTCTCCCTTTCTCAGCCTCTCTTTGTTCACCACCTCTGGATTCCAGGAGAGAGATGAATGGAAACCCTGTCGAATGTGTTCCTCAGGGCACTGCTGCCCTTCTCCCAGCCCATCCGGGTAGACATCATCGAGCTTACCGGTTAACTCAGACGGGACTCAAAGTGGCCTCCTGCTCCCACCTCCCCCACCCGAGGGAGTGCAGGAAAGCACGCTGGTGCCCCACGTGGGCAGAAGATTGCTTCACACAGAGATGATGCCTTGAGATGGGCAGAGGCTCAAGTTGGCATTTCTTCCGGGCACCCCACCCAAGTGGGGGTTCTGGCCTCCAACTGAAGGACTATGATTTGGGTTGGAGCTGAGGTTTGTGAGAGGACAACTCTCTGACATTTATCACTTAGATTTAGAGGAGGGATTTTGAATAGAATAATTAGTCATTAAAAATTATTCCAGATACCAAACAAATGGAAGTGAATGGTTCTATCAGGAAGGGAGGGTTCATTTCCAGGAGGATGGGGAGAGTAATTCAGAAGTAAGGGTGGTTACAGGTAGGACACTTAGCCGAGGTGGTGATATAGTCCTTGTCACTGAATGTTTTCCTGATAGAAAAATACTCTTTTGGCACTTATGGAGAAATTTGATTTTCATTACAGTCACTGCAAAATAGAAGCCTGTGGGGGGTGTATATGTGTGTGTGTTCCCAACCAAAGTCAGAAGTCAGAAGTAAGGACTATGTTACCTAGTACACAAGGATTCAATGGATGGATGGACAGATGGACGGATAAATGGGAAGAAGCATGGATGACCAGTCATGACTGGAGCTTCTCAGATCTCTGGTTCTGAATCCAGACACAATAAGAAGTAGATCCATTAGGACTGGAGAAGTATCAGTTGTAAGAAGCAGTTGCAGCCACTTTCTGCTTCTGCCTTTGGATGTGTTTGCTTTCTCCTGAGCCCCATTGGGGCAGTGCCACCTTTGACTTGTGTTTGTGACGATGGAAGGCAGCGTTCCCTTCCCTTTCACACAGTAACTGGGTATCACACGGCCCGTCTGCTTCCTTCTCTGCTTCTCTGCTCCGGCTTTACGTTTATCTGGATATCTGTTGTGAATGCTCACAGGGGCCAATTCCAGTTCATTGTTCCACATGAGTTCCTGGACTCCATTTTTGAGAATGATTCAGCTGATTTCAATATAAATTAAAAGAATCAGAGGCAAGTCATTTGTGTTGGGGCAGAGTGGCTCTCAGTCTCTCTTGTCACCTGGCCCTAATTTCCTGTGACCCAGCCTCTCTTCCCCTTCTTTCTTCATTAATCGCTGCTTCTTCAAGTACTTTCTCACATTTACTCCTTATTCACACATTTCTCATATCCCTACAGTTCTTTACTCACAAAGAGCACCTCCTCAGTAGGGCACATGTAAGGAATGCCTTAGATTAGAAAATAAACTAGAAAAATTCTGGATGATTTTAAGCTCAGTTGAGAGGATTATGTCACCCAATCACCTCTCTTTGCTCCTTCTTTTTTCGATGCAATTACCAGGTAAGGTTAGAATGATCATCAACAACCAGCTAATAAGATGACACATGTATTCATCTTTCACAGTTTTAATACGGGGAAATTCCATGAACAGAACATAGTGGAAAATAATCTCTTTTTAAGCTTTATTTTTCTTTTTAAAGATTGAGAGTTTCTTTCTTAGACTTAACTGCATGGAGGATATCAGATAATTAACCCATAAGTCTCTAACCACTCATAAGTCTATAACCACTCATTAAAACTTCAAATAAAATCATATGGAAAAAAAACAAACACTACAAATCACAATTAGCAGGTGACTAGTCTGAGTGAGGTCTGCAGAGACGAAGAGTCAAAGTATAATGCAAAGGGATCAACTGAGGATGAAGGCAAAATACTAGAAAAATCGAAATAACCAGAACAGGCTCTGTTGAATCTTTCAGAGTCTCTTTCCTAAGTTAAACATTTTGAAATACATTCAACTGGGAAATAAAAATATCCCAGGGCTGAAAAAACTGTACAGATTACAGATTGTAAAACTTTACAGAATACAGATTCTGGGGGATGCACTTGGAGCTTTGGCCACGGCAAAGGGCACCCACCCTGGACACGTGTGGGATGATAGCGGTGACAGCCATTCATTCTGGTTCCCAAAGACTCCATCGGCTTCATGGGACAAGACTGCCACACCAGTGTTCCTCTAGGGCACACCAAGTGCATTTAGACATAGGTTGAAAGGAGAACACCTCAGCCAAATCTACGGGGACTGTGGATTGTTATTCCTTACTTGTTCTTAATTTCTCAGCTCAGTAGCAGTAAGATCCTGTACCAGTCTTTTCTCTGCCCTGGAAAAATGCAGCCCTCTTGCCTGCCTGTGTCTGTGCAGGTGCCTCTCTTTCTCCTTTCCCTAAAAACTTGTCTTTTTAAAATAGGTGTATAAAAAATGAAAAGATTCTGCAATAGACATGCTTCATTTGTGTTCATCTAATGTCTCTGAGCTCCTCATCTTTTTGCTTGCTTTCCTTTTTTTTTGGCAGCAGCTTTATTAAGATTTTATCCATGTACATAAAATTTATTCAAAGTATACAATCAATGACTTTTTAGTGTATTCACAGAATACAACCATTCCCACCACAATCAATTTTAGAACATTTTCATCCTCCCAGAAACAAATTTCATACCCCTTGACCATCATCCTCTAATTCTCCCACTTCCCTCTAGATCAAAACAACCAATAGTCTATTACTTTTCTCTATATATAATAGATTTGCCTACCATGTGCTGTTACGGACTGAACTGTACTCCCCCACTCCAAATTCATATGTTGAGCTTTGGCCTACTCTCTGACCCTCCTAGAGTTTCTGTGATCTAGAGGACATTCTTGAATAAACTCTTTCCAGGTTAAACAAACCAGATGATGGCAACTCAGAACCCTGGACAACAAACACCCAGCTTTTTCAGAATAAGGGAATTCTAGGATTTCAGGAACTATAGACCCTGTGCCTTCAGCAAAAGCAAACAGCTTTTCATCTTTTAAAAAATGACTAATTTGGGCCTCCCTAGTGGCGCAGCAGTTAAGCGCTGTGCTCTGGAGCTGTCAGCAGTGGTGATGTGAGTTCGACGCCCGGCCAGGGAGATTCCCACATGGCGAGGCAGACCTCTCCTGCCACGCCCACTGCTCTCCTCAGCAGTGTATTTCCGTCGATCTGCCTGTTCTGCTCCCCTCTCTGTCTCTGGTGAACCCTCTCGCCGCCCCACGCCTCTGGCCTGTACCCCAGCTTGTATGCATAAATAAATAAATCTTTTTAAAAAAAATACCTGATTCTTACAGATTATCAAATAGGTTCTATGTTCTTGCATTTCTTAATACAAACCCAGAATAACCTGGTAAATACTTTCAAACAGCTTGGCTTTCTGTAATGGGAGGTTCAACAGGATGGATTGGCTCAGTTAATTCACACCCTTAGCACACCTGACATGAACTGCAGGGAGAATCCTAGGTGGTGGGAGAGATACAGGTGTTGGCCACGTGGAGATCAGCAATGAACACACATGGCTTAGGATGTGCTTAAGATGCTCAACAATAATCAGAAAATGAGATTGCCCTTTCCTCTGAAGGAGAATGGACAGTGGATCGGGAAAAAAGAGAGTATCGTGAGTGCTTAAGAAATTGCTAGAACAATACCAACTATAATTAAGAATGAGAGTCCCTCCCTGCTCAGGGCCCCATCTAGATCCCTAAGCCAGGTGGACATGAATAATGCTAAAGAGAGTTCTGAGTTAACATAGGATGCTCAAAAGCTTACGCCAGCCCAGCTATACCTTCCCAAAGTCACCAAACAACTTCCCAACACTGTTTTGAATTGATTAATTGGGTCCTATATAAGAAAAACCACATTACTGAGTGATGGCAAGCTCAAAAAAGCAAGCTATTAAGGAAATTAAGAATTAGTTGTTTTGCTGCCTCTTTTTTTTTTTTTTTTTTTTTTTTTTTGCTAACTTGAGGCCTACCGATGCTCATTCCAAACCTTAAATCTTTAGAGATCAAAGGTCCTGCTAGAGGATAAAGCATACCAAACCCATAGAGAAACGTTAGTTTTGGCAAGATGAGCAAAGAGAAGTGGAACGAAAGGAAGCAAACAAAATCCAGAGAGGAAATTCTACCTTGACTCTCCTCACAGAAATTTCATTAAAAAAACAACAAGCAATCAGCCAGCAGTCTTTTTATATCATTGAAAAAATAATTTTAAAGAAAACATTTAAAATGAGGGATCTCTGCAGGTCCTGCTATTTTCAACATAGGAAATTCTGAGGTTAAAATATTTTGTGGAATTTAATCTCTTTGGAAATTAATCAGAAGGTCTACAGTCTCCTGGCAACAGGGGTTGGTGGGATGGTTCGCTCCTTCGAGGTAAGAAATATGCTCACTCTAGGTAGCTACAGATGGACCACTAGATGCAGCCCCATCTCTGTAACATCAAATTCACACAGTGGGAGTTAATAATGGTGCAAAGACCAATATCCATAGGAGAGTTAAGAAGTCATTCAGTTGTGTTTTCCTAACAGAAACACAGAAATGCAGCTCCAATCCCTCCCCAAAGTAGTTATTTCATTGATTGCAATACAAGAGTGCAGTGGATGACACAACAGTGATACCATTTGCAAAGCTAACTAAGTGTAAGCACCTTTCTTTTTCCTGGACACGTACAGGCTGGGCCATGGTAAACACACAGGAGGAGGGGAGAAATCTGCTCCCTCTTCCTACTTTCCAACCTCAGATGTCCCTGGTCTCGAGGAACCTATAATCCAGGTAAACTGAGTTGAGTTCCATCTATGGTGATCCATCTATGGTGATGATCCCTTTTGGTAGCAAAAACTCATGTGAAAGGGTGAATAACAGCTTGTTTCATAATAAAAGCCAGAAATCTGCCCAGTTTAATCCCCACTGCAGTGTCTGGCATGCGCTCAAAGAAAGAACTAAATCCGACTGCAGCCTCTACCGGGTACACCTGAATTTATGGCTCGTTTCTCTGCTAGCTCTGTGCTCCATGGGACCGATCTGAGTACGTTTCATTTTCACTGAGAGCAACCCAACTCCAGGCCACAGAGATCAATAGAAGCTCTGTACTCAGTTTGGCTGCAAAGCTAGAGAACAAGGTGAGAAATGGTCCCTAAGTTAATAAAAGGAAATAGCACACACGTACACACACTCACCCACATACAGGCTATTGACTTCACTTCCAGATGGGCTGCCAGAGGAAGCTTCTTGTAAACCAAGCCTGCAGAGGCCACAAAAGGTGATTCGCTGTAAACATAATAAAGATGTCCCCCTCCCCCTCCAAAAATGGTGAAGGATGAGCAACAAAATGAATGTGAATGAGATCTCGGGGTATCATCCAGGGCAGATTCCCATCACTGGTTGAGATCTGGGTAACTTAGTAAGTTAAAAAATGTAGACCTAGACATAGCTTACCCTCTGGGGAGAGAATAAGCGCAGAACACTTGCACTTTCACCTGTGATGGGCAAAGGGCGTGTTCTTGTCCTAGAATCTCAGATCAAGGTTCTTTCTTTGGAGAATATCTCAAATATTGCATAACAGGTTTAGATGGAATATGTGTGAATGTGCATGCAGGACAGAGTGTGTGATGTTCAATATAAATATCCCCAGAAATTATGGCAGTTGAGGAATATTTCACTTTCAGAAGCAAGTACAAAGAGGTCTCGACTTTCTTTGCCTTGTGAATTCTCGATGTAAATAGACTAATCTCTCTTCATAAGGGCAAAAGAAAGACCTTGCTTTGGGTACGGCATGAATAGTCTTATAAAGGAAGTTTCCAGAAGCCCAGACCATTGTTTCATATCTTTCCCATAGACTCAAGCAAACAACCTTTATCCACAAGCAAATATCTCACCTGTCTTCTGCTTGCTCTCCTGTTCCAGGAAAACTCTAGAGACCCATAGAAAGGGCTCCTTTCAACCCTCTGTGCACCCCTGAAAGTTGCTAGAAGTGGCTTTTCTGCCTGCAGTGTTAAGTCAGGAGAATATGCCTTTAAGAGTTGTTCCATCATGGAAGGTGCAGTGTTAAACTCTACGCACATCCGGCCTCCCCGGTGGCACAGTAGTTAAGCGCTGCGCTGTGGAGTTGTTGCAGAGGTGATGCAAGTTCGCCGCCTGGCAGGGGAGTTTCCCACATGGCGAGGCAGACCTCTCCTGCCACGCCCACTGCTCCGCTCAGCAGTGTATTTCCGTCCATCTGCCTGTTCTGCTCCCCACTCTGTCTCTGGTGAACCCTCTCGCCGCCCCCACGCCTCTGGCCTGTACCCCAGCTTGTATGCATAAATAAATAAATCTTTAAAAAAAAACTCTACGCACATCATCCCATTTAATCCTCACAATAAGCCTCAAGGAAGAACCAGCTACTTTCCATATTTCATAGATGAAAACACTGAGACACAGGGAAGACAAGTGACTTGTCCAGAGTGATAGAGCGCAGGCATCTGATGCAGAGTCCGTGTTCTTAAGCACGCGCTTCTCTGCCTCAGGGAGGGTTTCCGTAGTCAGAACAGTTCTTTGTAGCTCTTGGACAAAGAGCTGAAATTTCTAGGAAGGACCATGTGATGCAGCAAAACCCCAGCAAAAAATATGACATAACGTGCTTGGAACTGGCAAGGTCTTTCCAGGACATATGTGCTTCCTTCTATGTGCTTTTCCTGACATATATGTCCCCAACACACATCCGTGACACATGTGTTGTAGATGTATTTTCTTCTACTTCTTAGTCTAGCAGAATGATCTCTCCTACCTTGCTGACCAACTATTACCCAAAGGTCATTTATAGAGAAATTTACTTCTGCCTCTGCTACGTGATGATCAGAGCATAGGCCTTGAAGTGGGTTATGGGTGTGAAAGGTGTGAATCCTGGGTCACTGGCATAATAACCTTGAGTTGAAGATGTAACAGAGCCAGAGCACTAACGCAGCATGGAAACACAATAGAGGAAGGTCTGATTCTGGGTCTGTAGGCTGTACACGACGGCAGTGAGTGCTTGTGCGGAGCTAGACCCCTGAGGTGTGATGGTGCAGTTAGCTGATTAGCGACCAGCTAGTCAGTGTGGCTTGGGAAACTGAGGGTGCCAGGTTTTCTTGGCTGAGTATGTGGAAGGTCACCTTCCCTTGAAAAGCATTCAGTACCACTGGCATTCATGGAAACTTCCAGAGACGATACCTCACTGTGTGTTGGGGTAGCCTAATAATGTGTGCTAGGGGCAGAGTGGAGGACTCAGAAGAGCTTCAATGAGAGGGGACCCAGGTAGCCAGACCGGGAGCCAGCTTTACTGCATGTAACATTGGAAATGATCCTGATTGGTCCCGAAGATTACTAATCACGGAATCAAGATGGCACCTTCACGCCCAGGCCTCTGGGGAAACACGAGCTGGAACTCTGTCCCATCTGGGGCAGAGTCTACTCAGCCATTAGAATTTTCTGGCGCTACTACTCCAGGAACTGATGGAAAGCACCTCAGTTTAAAAACCTACCTCAAAAGTGACTCAGAAACTGACTTGGGAACCTTGTTTACCCAGTTGGCACTTCCAGAAAATGTTATAATCTTGGTTGATAGGGAAGAAAGCTTGAAATATCTTTCTGACTACACCTGTAATTATGACAGTACATTTAGGCCTGTGTTTTCACCTTGTCTGGGCTGAAGGTTGTTTCTGCCCCTCTCACCAAAAACAGCTTCTTGCTACATAATGGCCCCCGGACAGCGACGGACACCCTACCATGACCTGCAGCGCCCGAGGCTGCACTCCCGACCTGGCCTTAGGCTTGGTTTAGTATTGAAATTAAACTTCTCCCACAACCTATATTCCTCTCTTTTGAGTTAACAGGCATTTCTTCAAAAGAATATTTGCTCTCGTCCTTAATTAAAACTCCAAAATCTGCCCTGGCTGTCCTGCCCTGCACTTGTAATGAAATGATGGTTGCTTCTGGTATAAGTCTGAGAGACCCCAGGGAGACTCCCCTGACACACACAATTCCCCAGTGCCCCCCTAAACCTCAGGCCATCCATGATTCATTTTTAATTAATTTTAAAAATACAAAGCTGCCTTGGGAGATTAAACAGTGAATAGGTTTTTCATTCACATTTTTCTAAAGAGGAAGGAATGATAATGCTGGATCAGAGGGTGAGACAAGTTTTCTCAAGGAAAATTTTCCTACTAACTGCCATTTGGGTGTGTCATCTCCCACTGCCCTCCAAGGCCTGGCACTGGTGGGCTTTGCATTTGTGTCAACAGAGCTCAGGCGTGGGCTGCGATCATCTCAGAGGATCTGGCATAGAACACTTTAAAAATTTACCGTGAGTGACCTGGAGGAAAAGGGAAATTTGAGCAGCTATTTTAATCAGCTGAAGGCCAATTTGACACTTTGCTATTTGACACATTCTTGTTTTCTTGGCCCCTGAATTCTGTTTCCTGGTTACTAGGGAAACAATTTTGTTTTTTTGAGTCGGTATCTGCCCTCTAATCACCCAGCTGTAATGACGATTTAGTTTCATACAGAAGAATCATAAAAATGGTCAGAGAGTGGTCAGTTCTAGGACAGGAAGTTCCCGGGGCCTGAGGCTGGACACAGCCCTTCAGGCTGGCCGCTGGTCCCAGGCCCTCTGGCTCCTGGGGCCTTGATAACAGTCTCGCTTGTTCTGCTAGGTCAGGCACCTGTTGCAGGGATTCACTACACCTGCGTGGCACACCTGGCGTGAGGGCCCTGACTTCCGGGAAGTCTTCAGTGATGAGGGAGTGACCTGTCTGTAGCAGCGGCCACCCTGTCCTGACCTCTGTCCAGGGCTTCTGTGCTTTTGGGAAGCCCCAGCAGGGTAGGAATGCCTCAGAGGGGCAGAGATTTACATGCACATTGGAAACGTCAGTGGGAAGGCCAGAGGTCGGGGAGGGAAGTGCATCCTGGACAGGTGTCCCCTAAGCTCCGAATAATCAGCTGATCAACTGATGGCTGGCCCTGGCCAAAGGGTGAAGTCTGCAAGTGTGACTTTTGTAACCTACAAATATTTGTTCTGCAACTATCATCCTCCCGACACTGTAATAACTGTTCTTATTAGCTGTAACCAGTGAACAGGACACCAGAACTTACAGTGCAATGGGCGACAGAGACTTGACTAACTTAAAGTCAGACTCTAGCTAAGTGGCCTTCCCATCACAAGGTCCTCTTCTCCCACCTCGTAATGTGTCTGCACTGCCCAGTCTCTGGTTTCGTGTTGACACTGATACGCATCCCCACAGCTGTTCTCTGAAGACAGCGTCCTTGCTCCCCCAAGCCCCTTTTCTCTCACACCCCCATTCCTTCAGCACCTAAAATATCTGTTTTCTGGGATATGAAATCATTGACTAATCGCTCATAGATTATTGTATTACCGTTTTCCAAAGATGCTACTTTTAAAGTGGGCGTGGGGAGACTGAGTCATGATTCAGATGGCAGGACCTTGGTCACAGGGAAAGATGGTGAAGAGGATTTTTAATTGTGACACTATTTTAATAGTCCCGCCTATGGATATGACCTCACTGAACTTCATAACAATCACACATAGCAGTTTATAATACATAGATATATAGATAAGATACAGATAATAATATGTAGATAAGATGTGAAGTCCAGAAAGTTCTAGTATTTTACACAAGGTTACATAGCAGCACATAACAAAGTGAAATGCAGAAGCAGGGTCTCTGACTCCAGAATAGGGGTCTTTCCACTGGGCCACAAGTGCTACCCTTGGCAATTGTTTTGTGCAAGTGTTCAGGCATCAGCTGGCTTGAATTAGGGGTGGAGGTGGACTCCAGTAGGATAGCAATATTTATGGGACTTTCCATAATCCAACAAGGACCTTGGGAATTAGTTTTAATTTTCCTAGGTGATCTGCCAAAAGTATTTTCCCTTCTATTTTTCTCTGAACCGTTGTGACTTAAGCTCCCTTCTAAAATTGTGAGGTGTGGGGCAGAGAGAGGCTAGTGGCTTGTGGAGTCTTGCCAGTGTTCTCAGCGTCCTTGGGCACTGCCTATGTGTTGGCCTGTCTGTCTCCCACCTCCCAAGAATAGACAGATCAGTCTTGGTTGTTAAGAACTTCTCCCAGTGGTCCAGCAGCTTGGGAAAGACACAGCTTGTCTGGTGGCCTTGGCCCAGGCCTGGGCATAAAAAGGGATTTCATATCATTAGCAACTTCCCTTTCACAGTTCATTAGCATGAAACGTCTTGGCAGCTGACATGACAATGGGGACTCCCTTCTCACCAGTGATTTCACAGGGAGAAATGGAAAACACCCCATTCTATGAGCAGCCATGGTACAGCTGTATTTGCTGCTTTAATTTGTGGCTCTGACTCAATAGCAAGTTAAGATATTGGAAAATGCTATGGCAGTGGTCAGCCGGCAACCCGATTGCAAGTTGCAATGGATTTGACATGGCAGGTCTGGTGAATAAACTAGTTGTGTCTGGATATCTAGCTTTGTCCACATTACTCGAAGGCTCTGCTACCAAGGCTGAGCTGGAGATAGTGCAGTCAGCTGAGACACCCCCGATAGTCCCAAAGAAATACTTGTGAGATGTTCATATGTATATAAACATGTGTATGCACCTGTATAAAATATAGACAAGTATATTTATTTTTATGTAATACTTTTTATGTATCTTCCAAAGAAGATGAAAAATATAGTTATATTGGTCCTTGAGCCAGTTGTACTTGAGGTCAGACCATGAAGTTCAAATATGTTTTCTAGGAAAACTGCGTGTTGTTTTAGAGTTAGCGCCAGAGTTAAAAACAATAGTTCCCAAGGTCATTTGGAACAGTCACTCCTTCAGAAGACAAACGTAGACCCAGTGACTGTTGACTCATCAAGTCACTCCATTGACAGCGAAGGTGACATTCACGGCTCATGCTCTAGACATGAAAAATCAAACATTGACCTACACTAAACATAAAGGTTAGTTTCCTTTCTGCTTTGGGCCTATTGGTTTAATTATCATCAATACACAGAGTTATTCCATTTCACCTCATTTCAAGGAGACACTGAAAGGTAGAGGTAAAGGGGGGTTGGCAAAGAACTTTGAACCTGCTGTCTTTCTACACTGTAGAAAGTACCCGCTAAGGTGGCCTCTCGGTGACCCCCTCTGTCTTGCTCTTCACATGCTTGCATAACTCCCTCCCCTTGACTGTATGCCAAACAAATGCAGAAATGAGGGGATGTCACAACATTAGATCATAAAGATATGGGCTTCCAGCTTGAGGGCACATGGTCTCACTCTCTCCTTTCTCATTCTGACTGTCTCTGAGCACTCTCTCTGTGGGAATCAGCTGCCATGTGTGACTTCACTTGGTGGAAAAGGACAGAGACCTGCCCATAACTACATGACAAGCTTGGAAACAGATTCCCTCCCCCTTTCATGCCCTCTTTGGCATTCAGATGAGATTGTAGTCTGGCCAGCAGCTTGCCTGCAACCTCAGAGAGACCTGACTCAATGGCACTCAGTTAAGCTGTGCTCATCTTCCTGAACAACAGAGACTCCGTGATAATAACTGTTTGTTATTTGAAGCCAGTAAGCTCTAGGTGTCATTTATTAAGTGGGACTAGAAAACCCATACAGGGAGCAATGGCTTCAAGGTGGTTTCCCATTGAGCCATTGAGTGAACGAGTCAGTGGTTAGGGAACCCGGTGACAGGACACTCAAAATCTAAATGAATCTGATTTTGAGGAGTTTTTCTAATCTTCATCGTGGAGTCGCCCCCTAACTGACGATGTCGCTAGGGAGCTCTTCAGACACTTTTCTACCACTGGCTAGGATGTTTTAAAGATGGTTCTGTCCAAGCACTTTTAAAAATACCGAATTCAAGGCTCCACCCCAGACTTACTAAAATAGATTCTCTGGGGTGGGACCTGGATCTGTATTTTTAGAATGTTTCCCTGGTAATTTTGCTGTTTAGTTCAATTTGAAAATCACTAAAATAAATAATCTTTCCAGGTCACATTCTGTATTGGAGCTCTGAAGTTCTCTGTGTTAAGGGAGTTTCATAACTAGTGCAGGCACTACATTTTGGAAAAAGAGTACTGTGATGAGTTTAGCACACTTGAGTGTTCTAAATGTGTCTCTGCAATTTGCAGAACTCAGAAAGTTGAGCAGTAGAACTTCACAAATTTTTACTTATACTCCCAGGTCTAATCAAAGTAGCAATGGACGCTAGCATAATTCCAGAAATGATTTATTTTCTAGTGACTCAAAACTCAATGATGTGCTGCTCAAGCTGTTTTCAGAGACCCTGTGTATTGGGAAAAAGACATTAGCATTAGCTACAGAAGCGCTGGGTTTAGGTGCTGGCTCCTCACTTGGCAGCTGTGTGACCTGGGGCAAGGTTAACTAACTTCTCCAGGCACATGTCACTGAATTTCAGTTTGCTTTTAGGAACTTACCTGTGGATTTTTCATAGTATAAAAATAATGCATCCTCCTAAAAATATGGATCATGAAGAATAGTCTTTTTAAAATTCAAAATTATATATAACCTTGAAATCTCTGATAAATATAGCTCTAGTTCCTCCAGTCTAATTTGAATGGCTTTATATACATGGTTTTATATAACTATGAGTGTGTGAATATGTAAGTCTTTTATCCTGCATTTTCACTTAACATTATATTATGAGCATTTTCTTATTTCATTAAAAGTTCTTCAAAAACATCACTTATAGGGTCTCTGGGGTATTCCATTATGTAGGTATATCATAACTATTTTCTATGATTAAATATTTAGGTTACTTCTAGTTTTCACCTTTATAAGAATATTGTGAAAAGCACATTTTCATACCAAATTTGTCCACATTTGTGCACATGACATTGATTTTTTTTAAGTATTGCTAATTTGCTGTTCTACCTATTTTTGTTAGTTGATAATCAAAATGTATTTCCTTGTTTTAATATACTTCTTAAAAATTTAGTAAGATCAAGCACTTTACCCACACTTAATGCTGAGACTTTTCATTAAGAAAATGAGAATAGTAACCTCTACATATATCACAGGGTTATTGGAAAACTTATGAAATGATGATTGTATGTAATTTTCATAACTGCAGTGCTATAGTAACTGTAAATACTCTTATGATCTCGATTCAGTACATAGGTACTTTATATATAGACAAATCAATCAGGAGACTGTGGGAATCCCACACATATTCACACCACGTGATCAGTTACCAACACTAAGAGCTGCAGAGAAGGAACACACACAGATGACAAGTAGACCCGCGCAGCCTCATGGGTGCCTCCGTATTACCACTCTTGGTAACGGTAGGTGTTGGGGTGGGAGGACTCGGTCAGTCGGGATTCAGCTATTTAACAGCAACTCCAATGCCACTTCCTCCCCAGCCAGTCACCTGCCTGAATCAGTCCTCAGCCAGGGTCGCAGCAGCAGTCAGCTCTCACACGGGAAAGTTCAAGATACTGCTCTTTGGCATGCCTGGGTCTGCTCACATGTGGGTGATGATAATGTTGGCAAGCACCATGAGAAAGTCCGAATTCACAGAGATTCTACATTAAAAAGATGACTAACATAGTATTGCTTATTCCACTTGATTTACTTGTTTATTTGAAAGAAGAAATTAAGAGAGGTTGAAAAGAGGTGGGGAGGGAGAAGAATGGACTCTGGCGGAGGACTCGGGGTGTCTCGGTAGTGGGTGTGGTATGGTAATATACACATGAAGAGTGAGGTCCTGTTCCTCTAAATCACACGCAGTGTTGTAAACTAATGTCACTTCAATCAAAAAGTCTTTTTAATGAAAACTAAGAAATAAAAACCATTATGATGAAGATCTGAGAACACAGTGAGAATTTATCAACAAATTTAACCTAAAGCTGCCAAGATGTTAAATAACATGTGAGTTTCAAAGTAAAAATATAGTAGATTTAAAGTATAACCAGTTTCCAGTCAGGTGACAACTTTGCTATCAGAGGCTGGCACTCACCCCTCCTTTCTTCCTTTGTGCCTAGAGACTGCAGTGGGATAAGAGTTGTGAGGGTAGACTCTGTTCTTTCTTATTTGTAATTAAAAAAGTCAATAAAGGTGTTTGTGGACCACTTGTACTAGTGCCTGTAAATCCACAGTCGGGAATTTTGCCTTAGTAGCACTAAGCATATGATTCCTTTTTCTCTAAACTTATGGAAGAACTTTAAAGGCATTTTGTGTACATAGTTGTATAGTCTATGCTTTAATTCAATGGAACTTTTGGCTGAGTGTGGACTATAAAGTTAGACATTTAGTGTTCAGTTTTCCTTTGGTATATCTTTCCCAGCTATTACTTCATTTTATTTATATGCGCTCAGAGTGTCTCTATAAACTTGCTTTTTATCATCATATTTTGAAATCCAATATAATAAATAGTGCTCTTAGAGAAGGAAAAAAATCGACCTTTCAATGAGAGCCACCATTTTGTCCAGAAGCATCGCCCAGTAATTATAGCTGTCATCCTGACTGCCAGAAAGCTTTCTGTAGGCCCCTGGAGGTGACCGTCTCTGCACTGTCCAGCAAGTGTTGTCCAGGGAAGCGTGTGTCACTCCCCCTGGTCTCCTACCACCTGGGATTTGTAGAATTGGAGAAGTTTTATTCAGGATGCCCCCAGGCTTACTATAAAACAGTTTTCTCCCAGTTTGAGCCCATTTTGAAATGACCATGATCATTAAAAACTAAGAGCATAACCCAATAAACCACATTGGAGGAAAAGACCATAAGGAATTCACCATTTTTGTAATGGCCATTTCTGGTCTTCATGCTCCATCTATGGCAATGCCAAATTCTTTGGAGTGTGATGAACTCAGGAAAGGCCTGTGTGACTACCTAGCATCCCTCTTGCTGCAAGTTCTCTGGCCAATTCAAAACTTTCTCCCACTTTGATGTTAGATATATTATTAATATTTAAGTAATAAAGTGTAAGTTCATGGGAGCCAGACAGTGAATGAAGTGCTTTACAGTATTAGCTCCTGAAATCCTCACAGTACCTCAGTGAGGTAGTCACTGTCATCCCAATTTACAGACTAGGAGACTATAAATTTAGTTTGAACACCATTCTAGTCCAAATGTGGCTCTGTTACAGAGGGAGCCAAATTCAAACCTTCCCACACCTCCCTAACTTTCTAGGACCTCCGGAACTCATTGAGAATGGTAAAGTGGGCATGTGAAATTTCAGCAGGCTTATACTCACATGTATTCATGCCACACGATCAGTTACTAACACTAAGAGCTGTAGGGAAGGAACACACATAAATGACAAGTAGACCTGTGCAGCCTCATAGCTGCCTCCATATTATCACTCTTGGTAATGGGAGGTGTTGGGGTAGGAGGAGATTAGACAACTGGCCTAGGAATGGCACAACCAGAATCCAACACAGGCAGCCACATCCCAGAGCCCATGCTCCATACAGTCATGCTGACTACAGTGATACAGTCTTCTGGATACAGTGTTTAGAGGTGATAAGACTACCCTCAGTGTCCTCTACTTCCTATCAGTGAGTGAAGGAGAAAGACATCTGATCTCTAGGACAGGTGTGGCAGCTACTTGTTAGCACTGTGTCTAATCTTTTGTGCATCATCAACAAGTCAGTTCTCCCTTTCTAAAGCTGTGCCTGGGATGGGAAGGCAGAACAAGAAGAAAAAAATGCAATATGTCTTTCCCTAATTGTCACCAAAAAAAAAAAAAAAAAAAGTTCATGGGAAGCTGAGAAGCAGATGGTCCAGGGCAAAAATCAACAAGTTTTGATGTCCAGGATTAAAGACCAGATGCCATGAAACAATATTTAGAAGCCTCAAGAGGGACTTCAAAGAAATCTCCAAAAACCTTATGTCTTTCTCCATGAAGGAAGTAGACTTAGTCATTCATGCCCCTTTACAGCCATGCTCTCTCCTGCTAGAACTTTTCCTGATATCTAGCTAGGTGGAAAACTAACGTGATTTTTCAGGTGGCCAGGAACAGAGAACTTTAGCTTCAGTAAAGTTAAAACTTCAGTAAATTTAGTTGTTTTACCGAGTTAACTGATTGTACAAGGTTCCTGCAGGTATCAACTCCACTCTGTGACGTTCTCAGCTCGTAAGTCAGCTCACATTCCCTAAAGATTTCTCTCTCACAGACACACATCATGACTTTCCTCTTAGCTTCTCACAGAGGCATTTCTCATTTGCATGGTCTTTCTCCCTTTTTCATCTCCTCTTATTCCTTCTGTGAACTTAAAAGCTAGTAATTTATGATGCTAAAATGTAAAAGTAAAACTGAAGACAAACCATGTCAAGGAAAGAGAAAGACATCAGATAAGGAAGAAAAATTTGGATAATATAAAACAGAGACTTTCAATATCTGGGGATTTGGAACCACCCTTTGACCCCCTTCAGAACCTCCCTTTATGAATAACCTGGGATTGTCCCACAGTTTGGGAAAGACCATAGTGTGATTTTTACTGACAGATCCAGAATAACGGCAAATGCAACCTATCAATCAGCTGCTATTAGCATGCCTTCTATGTCATTCACATGTTTATTTAAAAACAAAGCCAAACTATAATTGGGCCCCAGAACTGGGTCAGGTGATGGAAATTTATGGCAAATAAGACCCAGACACTGCCTTCAGAAGCACGGTGTGGCGGGGGATAGTGAGTGTCATGCGGAGAGACGTCCAAGATGCTGTGACACAGATTAGGCTTGGAGGAGAATTGCAGAACAGCTCGTCAAGATAGAACTGGAATTTGAACACTAGCAGTCTTATTTCTGAACTAAGCCTGTAACTTCCATTCTGGTAGGTGATTACTCTTACTTAGACAGATTCTAGAGAGAGAGGAAGGTGTTCCTGGTTGGAAGTTAGCAGAAATGCTATTTAGGTAGAAGAGGTTTGTCCTGGAGGATAGGAGCTCCCTCACATTACTTGGAAAATGCTGGGATGCTGGAGAGTCCCACGACTTCCAATGTTCTTAGGATCCTCCTCATGTTCTTGATCCACTTTTTTTCTGTACAATTTCATTTTCTCCTGATGAGGAATGGCAGGAAACTTGGCTTCCAAAGACTCCCCACCTCACATAGCACAGCTGTGCAATGGATTGGTCCTGTTTCCTCAGAGCCAATGGATGTGCCACTTCCAGGCATTGGCCTCATGATCAATAACTTAGCAGCTGTAGGGCAGTAGCTGTATTAACAGAAACTCGAAAACCTGGCTTGTTCTACATATACACCCTTTGCACACTACCCCTCACAAGGTACATGTTCAATAAGCATTAACTATCAAACAAATACAAGCTAGACCGCAGTGAAGGAGAAATCCAGTCATTTGATGATGATGGTGGTGGTAGTGATGATGATGGAGAAATCCAGTCTTTTGATGATATAATGATGATGATAATGATGGAGAAATCCATTCATTTGATGGTGATGATGATGATGGTGGTGTGGCAGTGGTCATTACCAGTGGAATACACTGCATACTTCTAAGTACAGTAACCCACTTGATTCTTATCATCCTGTGGGTAAGAAAAGTAATAATATGTTAAGCACCTAACTGAATCCATACTATGTGCCCGAGCACTGTTTGTTCGTGTGTTTGTTCACTCCATTCTTACAATTCCATAAGACACATACTGTAGTTTGATTGATTTTATAGGTGAAGATGAGGCATGAAGAAATCAAATAATGAATCTAAGTTCATACAGCTCGTAAAGATAGAACTGGAATTTGAACCCTAGCAGTCTTATTTCTGAACTCAAGCATGTAACTTCCATTCTGGTAGGTGATTACTATTACCTTCATTTTATAATGGAGAATTTGACCCACTCAAAGTCATAGTGAGTCATCATACTAATAATAACAAGAATAACAGTCAACATACTGTTCATTCCCAGTATATATTAGGTGCCATAAGAGACATGAATTCTCTAATTTCTCCCCAATTTTCCTGAAAGGCAATTGTTTTTGTTTTTAGGAAATATGCTCAGAGACAGAAAACCTGCTGAGATTTCACACGCCCACTTTCACATTCCCAGTCTAAGTTCTGTAGGCCCTAGAAAGTTAGGAAGGTGTCAGAAGGGTTGACCCCTTACATCTTTCCCACCCAGCGCTAATTACCTGTCCCTCGTGGCCCAATATCCCTTTTACCTAAATGACAGGTGTAGGTTGTCTTTTTTCCAGAAAACCAACAATTCCACCTATAGATGCCCCCAGAACACATTTGTCAGTTTCTTCTGAAATCATGGGAAGAAGAGGCAACCCAGTGCTTCCTTGCCTGACAAAATCCCAAGGTAGATCCAGCTGTGTGGGCATCCAGGGAAGCTGCGAGGGCTTGGAGAGCCTCCCAGGTAAAAATTCAATTAAAGGAAACAGTTGGCTGATAAAGCTGCCAAAAAGGCTGCCAAGGGCTTCCCTGGTGGTACTGTGGAGCTGTCGGCAGCGGCGAAGCGAGTTTGACACCAGGCCAGGGAGATTCCCACATGGCGCGGCAGACCTCTCCTGCCTCACCCGCTGCTCCCCTCAGCAGTGCATTTCAGTCAGTCTGCCTGTTCTGCTCCCCACTCTGTCTCTGGTGAACCCTCTTGCCACCCCACACCGCCGGCCTGTACCCCAGCTTGTATGCATAAATAAATAAATCTTTAAAAAAAAAACACAAAAAAAAAACCCCACGAAAAGGCCGCCAGATCAGACAACATAAAGCCACTCATACCAGTACTTGCCTAAAACTGGTCCACAGTATAGTGCCAGCTGCCAAGTGGAGATTTACAGAGACCATACCACATAATGGGTGGGGGGGGGGGGTCGGGAATAAGCCAAAAGGGAGCAGTATTCCTCCCTGCCCATTTGGTAGGCCAGTTGTCAGCTCACTTGGGAAGAGATACTTTATATAATTATCTTAAGCCATGGATTACAGGTCCAGGATTGTCTGAGGCTATCTGTAGAACAACAGCTTACTATGTCGTCTGCCAAAAAATACCCCATAGAGGGACCCCACCAGAGAAGGGACTCATAGCAATGCCAGGGACATGCCCCTTTAAAGATTGGCAGGTAGGGCCTCCCTGGTGGCCTAGGGGTTTAGTCTAAGCACTATCACCACTATGACCTGAGTTTGATCCCAGCCAGGAAGCTAACCCACAAATGTCGCAGCAGAACTCTTCTGTCTCGCCCGCTGCTCCCCTCAGCAGTGTATTTCAGCAAATCTGCCTGTTCTGCTCCCCACTCTGTCTCTGGTGAAGCTGCTCATCCCCCATACTTCTGGTCTACACCCAAGTTCTATGCAAATACTAATACTAATAATAAAGATTGACAGGTGGATTTCACTCAGTTGTCTAAATCAAAAGGCCTTAAATATCTGTTGGTCTGTGTGCACACATTCTCAGACTGGGTGGAAGCCTTTACCACCTTGACTGAAAAAGCCATGGAAGTAGTTAAAAACTTATTAAAAGGCATCATCCCTGGGTATGGGCTGCCTAGCAGCATTCAGAGGGGAAGGACCTGCCTTTCCTCTCTTAAGTAACTGGGGGAGTAAGTAAACAACTAGGAATCAAGTGGAGACTGCATATAGCAGATAGAGCCCTCCATCATTAGATAAAGTGAAAAAGATAAATCATATCTTTAAAAAGACTATTGCAAAACTGTGCAGATTCTTCCAGAATTTTCCTATTTCTCAGACTGTGACTATTAACCAGCACTAACTGGGTTGGAATATCAGTTCTATTGACCTTGCCTGATGTCCCGTTAAACAAAAAACAAACATAAAAACACTTGAATAGCACACACTAGGTACACTAGGTACACACTGACTAAGCCAGTCACCAATGTTAAGGCATTTTATCTTCATGGCAACTTTTGGGACAACGGTTTTCCTTTGAGAGGACTGATTTACAAAAGTTATATTACTTGTCCAAGGTAACTCAGTTGATAAGTGATATACTCTTTTCCTAGGATTATTGTAACAAATTAACACAAACTGGTTGGCTTAAGGCAAAAGAAATTTGTTCTCTTACTGTTCTGGGATCCTGAAGTCCAAATCAAGCTGCCAGCAAGCCCACATTCTCTCCAAAATCTCTGAGAGGGACACTTTTCTTGTATCTTGTTCTGGTGGCTCCAGGTTTCCTGGGCTTGTGGCTGCATCACTCCAATCCCTGCCTCGGTCATCATAAGGCCTCCTCTTCTCTATCTGTGCCTTCTCTCCTTCTCTTATAAGGACATGAGACAGAGGGTATTGACACTTGATGTTGGACTCCCTGGTGATCCAGGATGATCTAATCTTAGAGACCTTTGATGTATTATAACTGCAAAGACCCACTTACCAAATAAGTTCATATTACAGGTTCTGGAGATTTGGAGGAATACATATCTTTGGGGGGGCCACCAATAAACCCTCAGCTACAGGTGAACACCTGGGATTCAACTCAGGCAGTCCCCCTCTAGAACATGGCCTCATAACTACTATGCTACAATCTCTCACACACTGATCACAGGTGTCAAAAAACTGCCTGCTCAATTAATCTGAGCTTTCACAAATCATCGCAGGGCTGAAGGGCTCATTATTCTGTGTTGATATTCTGTCCATGTTCCAGAAGAGCAGCATGTAAAGGCTATGCCTTCCCACACGTGCCCTGGCAGAGATGGGGAAATAACAGCAAGTGGGGCTACTTTTTAAAGAAGAATGAATTAAAAACTCACATATTTTTTTAAAATTTCAAGTACAAGTACAAAACCTTATTGCCTCAAAACTACAGTTGACAAAACCACCATTGACAAAGAATTCTTCCACACACCGTGAAAACCTGCCATAACTCAGCCATTGTCCAAAATTGGTGTCAAGTCATTACCCAGGCGCCAGGAGAGAGAAGAACTCTGCCATAGTTCCTCTTAGAGGAGGGAAAACAGATTTTTAAGTGCAACCTGCAGGTTAAGTATAGAAAACTTAAAGCTGTAGACGGTCTATATTGTCATTGAAAGTGAATTTTATTTCTTTTAGAGTAAAGTGGTGAGGCCAGGCAAAGCACTTGCTCTATCAGATATGATTTGAAACAGCTGAAAAGTAAACGTCTGACAATAAGATTTTAGGACAGAAACACTGCCAGAGCTCTAAGTGCTGTGCATAATAATAAAAGAAAGTAAACAATGCCAAAAGCCAGACGAGCAAAAGGAAAATTCTTACTTCGTTTGTTCTCATCAAATACCGTAGAAAGATAATCTGTGCTTAGGCAGTTCTTCTGGAGTCCAAATTCCTGTCCTGTGCTCATCTTTCTCATTTAAGCTCCAGTGCTTTTCAAGCTGTCATTAAATTGCTTATACTGGTGGATGGGACCAAGATGGTTTCAATCTGATGCCAGTGAGTGCCTCAAGGCAGATTCTGAAGGCCTTTTACCACCTGAATTTAGCCATCTGGGCTCTTCCCTTCACTATTGTGACATTGCCTTGGTGTCTGGCCCCAGTGGAAAAGCTGGGTCCACTAGCAGAATCCTCACCCTCCAGTGACTTCAAATACCTTGTAGCATGGTATGAAGTAGAGGCGCTGGGACAGAGAAAAAGTGCTCTGGATGAGGTGTTGCAGACAAGACTCATTGCAAACAAGAGTCTCATTTTATCAGACACCCAGCATCGTGCTAGGAACAAGCTAGAAACTCGACCCTGCAATGAGGGAATGAGCAAGGGACAGACTGGATTATTGTTTTAAAGCAGTGGAGGTTTGACTATGTTAACAAGCGTGTAGTGACGAACTGACCAGCACCAGAACGTTACAAGCTCCCCTGAAGTGGGCCCATTAACACCATCCCTGCAGCCCAGGCTGTGTGAGGGCCTCCTGATAACTTACTCATTTGGCTGCTGGCCAAGAGGGACACGTGCCCTGTGGAATTCCACATTGGAAGCTGGCATGCTGCGGAGAGATTCCAGAGCAGTGGTGAGGTTTCTTATTTGGGCTGAAGGTTATCTGCTCACTCTCCCGCAGATCCCGTTAAGCCAAGGGCAGGGCACCGTGTTAGCGTCACATGAAGGGGTCTGCTTCCCTTTACCAGAGCAAGCTTTTCATGTCATCCATACGCTGCATAATCTGAGAAGGCTTTTCTCTTGGCCTCTGGTTAGGAAAGAAGGCATCACAACCTGACACAGCAGAACTCTGAAGCAGGAGACCACTCATCTCAGTGCTATTCACGGAGGCTCTTGGGGAAATGTCCAAAAGCTCGTTATAGCTCTTGCAATTAATCCTCAAACTCTGGTTGCCATTTGTGGGTAGAAACATATGGATTACAAATGGTTTGATTACTATTATTTCAAGAAAGAGCTAATGCAGTAAAATGAGGATTACAGTGTAATGGCGAGATAGCGTGGGCAGGCAGAGAACTAGTATTTTCATATTTCTTTTATGTGCAGAAATCAGCTAGGGAAAAAGGACATCTTGAAGGGAGCTAGTGAGATTTTTTTTTTTAAAGAAATAGCTACATAACACCTCTCTTACCCCCATCCTATCCAAGTTCTGAACTGTTTTAGAGATGCATAAGGAATAAAGCAAAGGGCGGTCAGAATATCATGTTGATTCATGAGAACAGGTAAGATGAATGGCATGACTAGCTCTGTGTTCCAGATCCAGGAACCCTTGCTATGACTTGTATGCAGTCTGAGAAAACTTAAGCCTCCAAACTGAGCCTCCAAAACTGAGCCAATAGAGTATGGTAGAACAGAGCAGAATGTGAGTTTTCCAGGGGACACTGGCTCCTCACGGAAAAAGAGGGAGAATGGGCCTGGGTTACATACGAGGGTTCCCCTCCCTCCATCACAATCAAGGTAACTCATTCTACCTCCTGAGAGTTCTTGGTTATATAAACAGAATTCTTCCAATACCATTAGAAGCATTAGTGTTGAGGCAAGAAGTAAGAGGGTTGTAGGGAAAATCTGTTCCTGGACACCTGAGAGAAGGGAGGAAGCATTCACTCATTAACAGGACCTTACATGGTTAAATTTCTCTTGAAACAAACATCTGTGTGCTTTGTAGCCAGAATGAATTCCTGGTTGTGTTCTTTGGGTGATTTCTCCAATGGAGGCCTGTGGCATGCAGGGAATTTTCACCAAGGCCTAGTTCTCATGGATTCAGAGCTTCATCTCTCCTTAGAGGATTCGAAGATTTGTATCCACTTCCATAAGCCACTACCCAAACATTCAGCTCAGATCTGCCGTGGCTACACCCCAAAAAGGGAGTTCTCAGCCTGTGTCTGATTTATGTGGAGTCTGACAATTTTCATTCCAGCTATCAGTGATTCACACTCTGACTGTTCTTAGAATCAACTGGGGGAGCTTTTTAAAATTATTCATGTCTAGGCCTCTCCTCAACCCAAGAATACTGGGTGAGCCTGGCGTGGATAGTTTTTACAAAGCTCTCCAGGTGATTCTCATGTGCAGTCTGGCTTGAGAACCACTCATGGTAATCTTCCTTTGTCAGAACTGGTAATCGCGGCTCCTGAGGTTGGCAGAATTATGAAGCAGACAGTGTAGACTGGTGGTCCAGACTGTCTGCTCTAGACCAGGCTGCCTAAACTTGAAACTTGATTTCCCCCCGATTCTGTGTTGGTTGAGTCACTTAAACATTCCTAGTGTGCCCCTGGCAACCCAGGCCAGCCATACACAGCGGCATCAACAAAACCCGCTGCAGCGCGCAGAACTGGGATTGTGGTCTTCAGCCTCAGCGGGGCTGTTTGGTCCACCACGACGGGGTCTGTTGCAACGACAGTGGAGCCCAGCTCCGCCACACAGACCCTCGGCGTGCCCAGGCCAGAGTCCCCATGTGACGTAGGCCCTTGCGCCACGCTAGAGTGGGGCGGTCGGAAAATGCAGCTCCGAGGACCCCTTCTGTTCACTACCCCCAAAAAGTATCAACTTTTTTGTTACTATTAAATTCTAAAATTCATATTCCAAATTATTCAAATTTTCAGGCTCTCACAGACTTCATTATTGATCCATGTGACTACTATCTAATCTGTAGAACCATGTTTTTGCTTTTCAGAAAATCATGATGACTTACTAGTAGTTCTTGATTGTGGTGATCATTATGGTCTTGGAAGAACTCTGTTACATGACCGACAACTCTTATGTCCCACTCTTACAGTTAGAAGGGACCTTGAAGACCCAGGTCTTAGAGCAGAAGGAGACGTGGCTGGAGCTCCACAGGCTCTGAAGTATGGCCCAAGTGTGAGTGTTCTTACTCCAAGTTCATTTTCCTCTTTACCTTATCTCATTGCTTCTCTATATGGCTCTTTTGTCTACTTCTCTCTCTTTTCTAGATCCACCTCATTTCCTTTTCTCTCTCTGATGCGAGTACCCCAAATTGATGAAAATGAGAAATGGAGGGAAGGTGGGAATATAAATTTCTGGCTTCATGTTTGGATGCTTTGGAGAATTTGTTTTCTTGCTCTGCAACTTGTTCATCAGTTTAAGGAGCAAAGAATCCCCACATTTTTGAACAAGCAACAGGTTGGTCCTCTGCCAGCCTTTCCGCTAGCCAGGCAGTGCCAACTGAAGCCCATGGGTGAACATTCTACCACCCTCCTCCATTGGGAATCAGCCAGACAGGACAGGAAAACCTATAGGAGGATCACCTCTTCATCCAGGAAGGCAACATAGTACCTGTCACTGATGTAAGTGGCTTGAAGCCCGGTGTCCCTCACTCCCGGCCTAGACAGCTTGGTTGTGTGAGCTCTCCTTACAAAGGAGGAGTCTGTCACAGGCTCCAGCCACGGGTGCCTACGGCCAGGGTTTCAGGAAACCGGGGTGAAATGGGCAAAACAAGTTTGTCCAAAGACTGAACAAGACAGAAGGTTCCCACTGCTTGGAAATCTATCTGTGTGTTCCAGAGACTTGCAGAACAAAGACCTACACATGGTTATTTTGGCAAGAACAGGAAGGTTTAGATTATCCTTTTCCACCCCGTGAAAGTGGCCACCTAAGACGTGTGCGCTTAAGGAACATCTGTTTTAACACTAACAGAGCTTGGTGAGGGCCTCCCTGTGGTCTTCACGGCAGATACCGCACCAGTGCTGGCAGTGGTGTGGCTGCCGGATGCACATAGTGAAGGGTCTGTCTCTCCTTTGCGTCTCAGCCCTTCCATCGAGTATCTCTGATGGCTCCACTCCCCAGCCCCTACCAGCTGCACTAACAGGTCCCCTAAGATCGCATCTTGCCTCCCTAAGGTGTTCATTTTGGAGAGACCATTTGGAAAATGACAAAATCAAAATATCCAGCATAAGCCTTTGCACATCTTTCACGCACTGGATAGCTGAAGTGGTGGGGTTAGATCAGGCAGCATATGCTGTGTGTGAGTAGATCTCCCCTCTGCAGCCCAGTTGTGTGGGTGCACCCTGAGTCTCAGGTATAGAGACTGGGGAGAAGTAAGAGCAAGGCAATTCCAGCTCACTTACTTGTGTTCCACAGAAATGACTTTTCCTCTTTGATGTACAAGGTCAACCTCCAATTTTATCTGTACATTAAGTTTAGCTACAAACAGAGGAACAAAGAAAGAAAGATGGGATTTTATGATTCATTGTGAAAGTTGGTGTGGCCTCATGGCAAAGAATTTGTGTTCTGCAATCAGAGAAATAGGAGCTCCAGTGTCTGTTCTTTTAACAGCTGTCTGTGTGAGTTTAGGAAAGTAGCACAATTTGTCCAAGCTTCAGTTTCTTCATCAATAAAATAAAGATAATTATAGTCCCTACTTGGGAGTATTGATTGTAGTGATGATTAAGAAGGAGAAAATTTAAGGAAAAAAATACCACAAGATCATAAAAGCACAATTAACTGACTACTGTCATTATTATCAATCTTAGAAGCATAAACTAAGATCCCTTTTCCAATACTTCTATCTACAGCTGCCAGGCTAGCTTCTCCCACTGGTAGCATATCCCTATCCTAAACCAAAAGTTCACTCCCCTTGTCTTCTGGTCTTTTCATTGTTATCAGCCCTTTGGAACTACACATGAAAGACCAAATCCCTTTCCCTAATGAAAGGGACTAGGCCACTGACTGCATTGCTCAGTCCTAGAGGACCCTTGTAATCTGTGTAAATGGCACCCCCTGGTGCCAGCCCTTCACGAGAGGTGAATGAGAAGCACGGGGTGGGGGGTGGGGGGTGGGGGGAGAGAGGTTGCAGAGAGACTGCCCAAAGTCTTTCCAGTGAAAATCCCTGGTGAAGTAAGGACCACAATAATGCCACGCCTTCTAGAAGAACTTTATCAATTCTGGGTCACAGAATATGCTTTCGTACCAAAGTCCAGTACCCTTACATGATGCTCCTCTTGTAATAGGGTGGTCCCCAGGAAAAAGTGTGTTCCAGGTTCCCTGCCCCACCCAAGGGAGGGTGGAGCTGAGCAGGATAGATAAAAAGCTGGAGAAGAGAGAAGGAGGAACACAGAGCAGATAGAAGAAGGAAGCAGGATAAAGAGCCAGAAGAGGCATCAGGAACAGAGAGACATATAAGGAAGCTGCACTGGCCTGGACTGAGTGTAACAGGTGTGGGTGAGAGACCCATGGGAAGGGTGACTATGGCAATGTTTATCTTGGTTTTGATTTTGCTCTTTAACTCCCAGAATTATCTGCCTATTTCTGACCCTTTCGTATGGGTCCCTTTTGTATGGGTCTTTTAGTTCCTCCCAGAATTGTCTGGCTGTTTCTGATCCTTTTCTATGGGTCCCTGCCGAAAGGTGTTTTAGACTTGTGGCAGGCTTTTGGGTCTTGCTTTGGGCCAATCCCATTTGGGTGGACTTTTACCCATGAGGGGTTGGATAACTTTTAGGTGCTTGATTTAAAACTGTATTCTCTATCTTTTCTAGTTGTATTAAAGTTTCTTTCCACTAAAGGTCTTATGTTTTGTGCTGATGCGGCGGATGGCAGAACCTATTTAGATTGGCAGGTTTGGGGGTCCTGGGGTGCCCCTCCCTGCCCCGTAACACTCTGAGATATAAAAAACTAAGTGGCCATTGAGGTGAGACATAACCAGAGCCAAACAGGGCAGAACTTGACCTTCCTCATTTCTTCACACACCGTAATTAGGATCCACTCTGATACCAGGCAACTTTAACGCTAAATCCCTATAGCAGTTATTTTCTGGGCAGCAGATTTGGCTTTTAATCACATATTCTCCTGCAAGAATATCTCTTCTCAGGGGACTGAAGAGCTCAAGGGACTATGGTGATGGTTCACAAGTGAACTGATGGTGGGAATTTTACAGGGAATACACAATAATGTAAAAGATATAAATACACACACACACACACACACACACACACACATGTTCACTTGTCTTGAATGGCCATTCACTTTTTACTGTTATTTCATGTTCTATATATTTGTGTCTTTTCATACTGTCTAAACTGGGAGTTTCCTACGCTATCTTTGTGTTTTGAGATATCTAAGGAAATTTAAATGCAAAGCCTATCACCGTGTCTTGGTCACTAAAAATGTGTCTAATTTGAGTGTTTCGGTAGAACCAAAGCCAAGGGACAGTATTTACTGTTCTAAATGTGACTGTGGCAACACAATGAATCTATTTTGTGTGCAAACCATTCCTGGGATAAAGTACCCTTGAAGTAATGGTGGTAAGTTTTTATTTGGTGAATGAATCATCATTCCCCAAAGCACCAGCATGACACTTGTGGGAACCCTTAGTAATAATTCTTCACGTGTGGTTTTCCCACTCACAGTTTTTAAATATGCAGCGATTTCCAAGCTTTGCCTGAAGAGCCATGGGGTTCTGAAGGATGAACCGGGGACGGGGAGGTGGGGAGCAAGAGTGAGAACGGAGGGTGGGGTGGGGAGGACCTGCCAGCCTGTGAGTTCATCCAGGCCCTTCAGCTGCATATGTATTGGACGTTCCTGTACTATTTTATTTGTGGGGGGCGGGTGTGCGTGGGGCACAGGGGAGTTTAGAAACCATCAGTTCAGCCACTCCCTGGTCACTTTAGAGTGATCTATTTGTTTCATCTTCCATGATGCGTTTCTAAGTGAAGTGGATTTAAGATGAGTCCATATTAGGTTTTTAATTGCTGACTTTGGCACCAATGTACTTAAGACTCTCAGCAGCCCTGGTCTAACGGGAAAGTAACCGGCACCATCACAGCGAGTCCCTGCCCAGACTGCCCCAGAGACACAGCTGGAGATGGAACGCAGAGCTGGAGCAGACCAGGGCCTGACAGACATCTACGCAGTGTTTCAGATTTTGGGGGTGCCGGGAGGGAGAGAGGGCAGTCCTTGAGGACTACAGTCCTCACTGTTTTGATAGTAGGAAAAGGTGCCTAATCTACTTTCTGAAAAGGAACCGTGTGCATTTTTCTTACGTAAGATGAAGGTCAGATATCTAAAAATGGTCATTTGCTGGGCCTGGTTGGTGATATTTTCTGGGGAAATTTCTCAAGGAGAAAGGGCAGAGTATGGAGACATATTTCCTTCCTCTGCCCTGCAGCCAGCCTCCTAGAGGGAAAAGGCAGGCCAGGGCACTCTGGCATCTACCTCTGACACCGGATTCTATTTTCTGGTTATCGGGTCTCCTCTAAGAATCACATTTTAATAAAAATTGGGGGCTTATACCAAGCTCATTTCTCAGAGGAGAGCTGCTCCTCCTTTTAAGGTGTTTGATGGAGAAGTCACTTAAGACAGAGTTAACATATCATCACTGCATTCGGAATTTGTTTCTCTGTGAAAACATGAGATGCTCATTTATTTGTCACCACTGCCTTTGAAGCAAGCAAGAGACTGTGGCAAAGTAACGCATTTACAATAAGCAATAAAAGGCAAGCACATAAGGCTTTAAAAACAAGTGCAAACATTTGGCTGCAGCCCAGAAGACGTTACTCTTTATCCATTAGGATCCTCTCCTACATAGTTTTCCAGAGGAGGATGGAATTCCTTGGGTCTTGTTATAAACATTTATCTTCTCAATCACGCCCCTAATAGAAAGAACAGAAGACAGAGTGTGTGCTGTAAGTCACTCGCCGCAGAATTTGCCTGCACATGGTGATATAACATGTGGGGTCAGCCCCTGCGTCAAAGACCAAATACACAAGTGTAAAGCGATGGAAGGAAAAAGACAGATTCCACATGGCCAGCCTGGGGGCGGGTGGGGTGCCCCTCTGGGGAGGGGAGTCTTGGAAAAGGCTTGTGGGGGAGAAGCTGGGTTTTGCAGCCTTCTGGGACAGAGGTGGGGATGACTGTCTGTGGTGGGGGCAGTGCTCCAAGGAGCAGGGCGGAGAAGCTGGGGGGAGTCAGTGGTGTATCGGCCAGCAAGAGCTTAGTTAGAGACTAGAAGCGTCCAGAGCTAAGCAAAAACACTTTTCCTTCTCCCAGACCTCCCATTTCTTCTTCTCTTACCATCTCCTTTCATTCTGGACCCAAAGGAAAAGAAGTCTGTACCCCATTGGGGGAGCCAGCAGCACTAGGGAGAGTTTCTGTCCCACTCTCATCAATCTACTCCTCTCCAGCCCAATCTGTCCTCTAGCTTGTTTATCCCTGTAGACATGTCAAGCATATAGATATCCCGCTAAGCCTGTTTGCAAACCCTCCCTAGGTAACCCGTCCCAAGTAACTCATAACTGCAAGTTGCCCCACCTTTGTTAGCCGAATGACCCCCTCGTCCAGGTTCACACCTCGCTCTCACCCGTCTGGTTTCATTGGAGCATCTCAACCAATGATACCGTTCTCATAGAGCACTGGGCAAGGAGCATGAAGACTGGCTCTGCTTCTAACTAGCTGAATGGCTAACTGCAAAAATGACAAGGAATCTATTATCCATTGAGCATCTAGTAGGTCAGGCCCTATGCTAAATTCGTAGGATTACTGTTTTAGGAAAATGGTTAACATTTTTTTTTAAATTTTCTAGTAACTGGAAGCTTTGGCACCTCATTAACTTACCTACTATCCCCGCATGGTTATGACATTTGAAAACAAAATAGGACTTTAAAAAACTGAAAACAGTTTCCTAATTTTCAGGGTTGGCAAAGGAAGGGCTCGTGTGTATGCCAGGATTTTGTGGCATTTCCTTCACTGGGGTCCAAGTGAGAAAGCAGGTGGTGGCAGTAGAAAAGGGCAGGTAGGCAAATCCCTGAGCCCTTCAGGAAACAGGGAGGATGCAGGATGAGGATGCTGTCCTGGGAGGCACATGTCCGTGCCTTGGGCCACTCCCTTGGCATCGGTCATCAGAAGCCAGTCCTCCTGTCTCAGCCCAGGTACTCATCCCAGAGCTGGCCAAGAAGTGACCCTACCTGGATGAGCTCCAGGTCCTGCTTTGGAAGGTTAGCAGTAGCCAGTCACCAAACTCAGAGGGCAAACTCTGCCAGGCTCCTCTTGGTAAGAATAGTTGAGTATGACCTTAGGTGAGACATCGAACATTTTCTCATCTAAAGTAGAACGATGAATCCTACCATACCCTACAGAGCAATATGGTAATACTGGGGTTGATGCTTTTTAACCCCGAGACTGTATATAGGAAGTGAAGGGACAGACACGGTTTCTTACAGGTAAGCTATGCTGGGATTTTTACTGTGCACTGACTTTGAGAGCATTCAGCCATCAACTCCCCCCTAGCCTTCCCCCCACTAGGCTACTTCTTGTTCCAGGCTGTTCTGGATTGAGAGAAGGTTGTCACTTAGCAGGCTTCGCTCTCTAATTTCTCTGCTCATCAGAGTCTGGCCAAAGAAGAGAAAATTTCCCTTTCAATCTGGCAGTCGTTTCCTTCTTTGCTCTAAAGTCACTAGCAAGCTTAAGTTCAAGGAACTGAATTCCTTAGCAGAGGATCCCCTGATCGTCTGGGAGAAATTAGTTCTTGGTGAGGATGGGTGTGTCAAGATCCCTGACGCTTTCTCTCTCTTCATTTTTATAAATGAAACCAAAGGTGCATAGCGTTGACCCAAGCATTAACTATGACTGCTTTTTATGGGCCATTTCAGGTGACCTTTGTGAAAATCATGATCCCTTTTTATGGGATAGGTGGAGTGGTGGTGGGATTTGTTTTTCAATTATTGATTTAAATTAATCATAGCTCATCCTGTCCAAACACTGGACTGTGTACACAGGTGGACAGGCTATTCATCTTGAGACATTCAAATCCTGCCTGCCTTTGCATATCAGTCTAGATAGACTCCAAGCTGCAAAAATATAAGGACCATCTCCCAATGAGACCTCTCCTACTGCTTCTAAAAGGTTATCAAAATAATAATTTAAAAAATCATTTAGCCTTGGAATCTATACTCTGATTTTTTTAAGTGGCCAATGTTGAGGAAATGAATTGAATTTTATCTCTGAATAGAATCAAATTTGGTAGTTTTTTGGAAAGCTCCAACTCTTCTGCTTATGTTTTCTTGCCTGAGTCACTTCACTTCTCTGAATATCAACTTTAAAGATGAGGGAAGGCATGCAACTATACTTGTCAGTTTTTAAAGTGTACATTTTAATTCTAAGTTTAGTTTAATTCTAAGTTTCAAGGGCAAGCTATTTGAGGACAGATCTTTTGTTCCTCGTTGTCATCAGCACTCTACTTTGAACGTGGTAGACATTTGACACGTTTATTTATTTTTTAAAAGATTTATTTATTTATGCATACAAGCACTGGGGTGCAGGCCAGAGGTATGGGATGGTAAGAGGATTCACCAGAGACAGAGTCGAAACAGAATAGACAGATCAACTGAAATACACTGCTGAGGGGAGCAGCGGGCGAGACAGGAGAAACCTGCTGTGCCATGTGGGAATCTCCCTGGCTGGGGATCGAACTCACGTTGCAGTGGCTGCTGACAGCTCCACAGGCTGAGACCTGACCTGTTGCACCACCAAGAAGGCCTGACACATATTTATTTAATAGAATGGAAGAGTCAACTGTAAGCTGTGCTAACTCAGAACACCAGGTTGATTTCCCAGTGGCAACGTAATTTAACAGTCTTATTTTACAGTGAAGAGAACTCAGAGGAGGGTTGAAGTCCTAGGGAAGTCAGCCAATAAGCTCATGAACACACAGTTTGGATGGTGGACCTCCAACTAGACTCCAGTTCACCTGAATCTCAATCTACTTTCTTTTTCACCACACACAACAACCCCCCACAGCTCTTTGCACTTATTTAAGAAAAAACAAATAAATGATGCATCTAACTCCACCTAAACTATGAATCCCAAATCAATAAAGCCTAAGTTATTTTTGAATTTTTAACTGGCAGTGAACAATATCTTGAAATCAGAGAAAATTTTGTATCAAGACATTTGGGAATTTACCCAAAGGACACAAAAACACTAATCCGAAAGGATACATGCACCTGTATATTCATTGCGGCACTGTTCACAATAGCAAAGGTATGGAAGCAACCCAGATGTCCAAATATAGATGATTTGATCAAGAAGATGTGGTACATATACATAATGGAATACTATTCAGCATTCAAAGAAGATAAACACATGCAATTTGCAGCAACATGGATGGAATTAAAGGGGATCATACTCAGTGAAATAAGCCAGAAAGAAAAAGAAAAATATCAAATGGTTTCACTTATAACAGGACTATATAAGGAAACCAAATAGGAGAGAGACACTCAGCGGGGGCTGGGGGAGAGTGGGGCACAAAATGGAATAGAAAAGAACACAAGGGACCATGGAGATGGATCACGGGTGAATTGGTGGTGGGTTACCCAAGGGGAATACAAAATGTAAAAGACGTAAATAACAATAAAAATACATATTAAAAAAAAAGACATTCTAATACTGCAAGGTAAATGGTAGCAAGTGACAGGAAGTGGGTGCTATTTATATAGGATGGTCTGCAAAGGCCTCTTGGATGGGGTGACATTTAAGTAGATACTTGAAGGAAGAAAAGGGGGAAACAATACAAGTACTTAGGAAACAGCGCTCAGGCAGAGACAACACCAAAGGCAAAGGCAGAGGCAAAGGTGGGGACATGCTTGGCCATCCTGCTACGATGGGGCAAAAGAGGGAATGGGGGAGAGAGGAGGTCAGAGACATAACATCCCCATTACATGCCAGGATATGCAGGACCTTGGGATTATCTATCTAAATGAGATTTTGTATAGAAAAAAAGAGGAAAGTGATCTGATTTACATTTTAGCAGGATCACCAAAGGCTGTGTAGGGAACAAACTGGGGAGAGCGAGTGTGCTGAAGGGATCAGTTAGAAGTTCAGGCAAGGGCTGGTGGTAATTTTGACTAGATAGTGCTACTGGAGGTGGAAGAAGTTGTCTACTTAAGATATACTTAGAGGTCAAAGCCAACAGAATTTGCCACAAATTGGAAGTGGATTGAGAGGTTAGAGGGAGTCAAAGATGACATCAGGATTTTTGTCCTCAGCAACTAACAGAAAGGAGCCACTGCCAAATGGGGTGGAGAGCACTGAAAGAGAAGCAGGTTAAGGATGAGAGTTGGAATGAAGAGTTGGTGTTTGAAAATGTAAAGTTTGACCTTCATATTGAATTATAGGGTGAAGATGTCAAGTGGGTAACTCGATGAAGTCAATTTAAGACAAAGATTATATTTTTTAATTTGCAAATTACACTGGTCAACAAATTTCTACCAAAGTCATGTTACTGAAATAAAGTTAGTCATTTCCTATCAATTTGTATGTGCTTAACACGAATATGACCGTCAAATTCTAATTTTGGCTCTCGTTTTTTTTGTGTGTGTGTAATCTGCAATAAATTGATGTTTGCATCACAAAATGCATGCCAATAGTAATAGGCCTATGGTCAATACCTGTAAAAAAATCAAGTCATAGACTACTTCTTAGATTTCTTCACTTGTGTACAGCTATTCAGGAATAGAATAGATGGAAGACAATTTTCATTGTGCAAAAGCACAGCCTTAAGACTCAGTGTTGAAGAGTCTAGAAATAGTCTCCATTCTTGTGGGTCATGAATGATTTCTAAGGCATTCATGAGGCCCTTAATATCAGAACAGAATACCAGAGTACTTTCCTTTCTGAAGAAAGGCTCCAACTGCTGATGGCGCTTTTGATATCAAATAATTGAGACGTCTTCTTCTAGAAGATTCCATTGTTGGAGTCTTGACTCTAGCAATTATGCCTTGTCCTTGGATAAGTCCAAATCACGAACCAGGTCATTTAGTTCTTCCTGTGTTAGTCTGTGTGGGGTTGATGATGCACCACAGTGAAAATCTGAATCACTGCATGCTGATGGAACAGGAGAACAGGTCGGCTCACCCTTGTCCTCATCAGATGAATCAAGAGAATATTCTGCTGGCGGTTCTGGAATAGGAAGTCCCTCACCATGTGGAACTAATCTCAATGCAGACAGAATGTTTGGGTAGACTATTCTCGACTTCTTTTACTTTGTTATTCCGCCGGAAAGAGGAGGAACCAAGCAGAAGTAACAGTCTTTTATGTGGTTGCTTGGCTCTGTCCACACCATGGGGATTGCAGACAGCATTGATGGTCTTTTGCCATTTCACCACTGTGAAAGCTGTGTTGTACATGTAGCACAGCATATATGCGGGGCCCAAGGCTTGTCTTGGTCACCAACCTTGCATCCCAAGTAAAGATGATAAGCCTTCTTCACGTGAGAAGTGACACTTTTCTTCTGGTTGGCAAATGTCACTTCCCCACAAATAGAGCAGAAATTGTCCACGCTATTAACGCACTTTCGAGGCATTACTGTTCTGTATTGTGCCTAAATGGATAAAAGCTTAACAGTTCTATGGAACAGTGGCTTCAGCTGTCTCACACCAAGTCTGAAATATTTTCAATGCTCAACCTTTCCGACAGGGCTTTCTATAGTGCACTGCTGACGTCAGCTTACTTCAGCAGCCACTTGGCAGTAGTACTGCATTGCATCAGAAAATGATGCAATCAACTCTGGATGATGTGTGCATGATGGTATTATGCAATGTGATGTAATATTACACCATTCTAGGCTGATTTAGAATGTTGTTGCAGTCCTGGATAAATTTACATCTTGAAATATATAAAATGAGTTACATGAAATATCTTCAAAACGAGAGCTAATAAAAAATGTTCAGGGTTTTATTCATGTTCAGCACACCAAGATACTACAGATTAAGGCCTTTTTAAGTCAGTAACGATCTCACTGTTGACCAATGTTATCAATAAAGAGATGGTATTTAGTATCATGGAAATGTAAAGATAACCTAGGCAGGGTGTGTACTTTGTGAAGAGTTCCTGGGACTGATGCATTCCATGGCTAGAGATCAGGAATACGAAGAGGAACATTATAAAGTATAGGACACTGAAAAGCTACACTCGCTGAGCAAGGAGGAAGACCTCCGAGAAGTAGTGAACTTCAAGATAAGTGAAGATACTGTTTCAAAAAAGGAAGCAATCCACCCTGTCAAATAATGAGAACTGAGATAGACCACTGACCTTGGCAACATGCAGGCTGCCAGTGAATTTGTCAAGAGCTGTTTTAGTAGAGCTGAAAGCTTGATTGGAAGTTTCCAGTGGGGAAAAGGAGAAGACACAGTGACAACTATAAATATAGACAACTCTTTGTAGATTGTTTATTTCATATTATTATTATTATTATTATTATTATTATTATTATTATCATTATCAAAAGAAGAACAGGATAATGAGAAATGGAGGTGCACACAGGACTGAGGGAGGTACATGGATGATGTTGAAAATGACTCCAGTACAGGGAGTTCAGGGAAGGAGAATAGATGGGCTCTTGTCCATGAGATGGTGAGAGGAGAAATGACCCAGTGACTCTATGGAGGGTTCGGCCTCTGGTAGGAACCCAGGCAGTTAATTTATTGTAGCCTCACGGGGTGGCAGCATTGGAAACAAACAGTCCATGTCGGAGGGAAAAAAAACAACTCAAAGTCCAAGTAGTGTGAGAGAGAGAAAGAGTCTTAGAGGGGCTACATGATGTAGCAGCCCTTTTCCAGGCCTGTCTCACATTTTATTGAGGGGGTCAGATTCAGGGAAGGTGGGCAAGTATGTGGAGGAATATGTGGAGGAATGTGCATGGTAAGAATGTGTATTGGGGAAGCATAATAGTCTGGCACAAGCTAGGGAGAAGTGAATAGGGTCAGTTGGCTGGGAGTCCCCAAAGTTGCCACTGATCGAAACATCCTATCTCTAGTCCCTGTTTACACTTAACTTCCTGTCAAGGTGGTCTAGCTAGTTGTGCTAATTCAACCATAATGTCTGCCTGCAGCCATATTTTCAATTATGAAATTCAATTACTCAATTATGATAATTTCAATTATGAAATTATCTGCCATAATTTCAGCAGATATCCTCATAACAAGACTTTTTTCCTGGTGAGCGGTCCCCTGCCTGCCTCTACATTTTATCTTTACCAGCAGAAACTTTGGGTGCCAAGACTTCATCCTGAGAACAAGGGGGACCGGGGAACCCACAATTCATTATAATTAGAAGTTGTGTTGAATATGGCTGTGTGATATTATTGGTAGAAACTGAAAATTCTCTTCTGCTAAGTCTTCTAACTTTTGTTTCCTGAATGAGATGAGGAGAAGGCACTCAATGAAATGAGAAAGCTGCAAGAGAGGAGGATGGATAAATTATTGGAAGGGAGAAAAGAGCTGTGAGATAATTGCCAAGGAGAATGATGACCCAGAGAAATGAAGTAGAACTGCTGGAACTTTGCACACAGCCTGGCAGAGTGGGCTCCATGTATCTTCCCTGGATGAAAAATGACCCAAGAACCTAAGGAAGGAGCCAAACTAAGTGTTCAAGTCCAAGTATAGTGCACAATTCAGCCCATCAGAATTGGATCCATATTCATCATGCATATTTGGCCATTTTCCTGAAGTTCCATTGAAGGAAACTATAAAAACTATGATTTAAGCATCTTTCCTGGCAACCCAAAAGATGATGCTAACCTTTGCCAAATGATAGAATTATAGACTTTCTCCTTGGAAAGCTCCTTCCCCAAATAGAGATTTTTATTGCCACATTTCATCTCCCAGTGTAGCACTGTTCTCTTCAGTGGTACCTTTATAGCCCTTATAGGTCTTTAAATATCAGTTTCCCAGCATCCATCATTTTTACAGCTCCTGTCCCCATTTTCCATACAAAATCATTCTCTTGCATTTCCCATAGGGATGTCTCATTAATTTCATATGTTTACAAACTTTTACTATTCCATAAAGACACTACCCCCAAAGAAGTATCTAGTAACAAATAAAATATGTGAATCAAAGACTTAGCATTCTTTTCAACTCATTCATTGACATTAGCAAGATCTCCCGAGTCTTTGGATGCCTTTTAAATGAATGATTCACCTGCTTGTGGAGAATTTCAATAATTTCTTGGTAGTGCACTTTGGTTAATAGCCAGATGTTGCCTCTGGAAGCAAATCTTTCTAAAGTTTTGGGACTTAAAAACACTGACCAGAAAAACTCTCTTTCCTAATAATAGGATCTATTCCCAGGCTCTACCTCTTCTTCTTTTCCTTTTTATTTTTAAATAATCTCAGGCCATTTTGATTGAGACTAAGTCTCAAGGAAGCAAGAAAATTACCTTCAGAATTAACCCAAATAAGAGACTTAATTCTTTGACTGTCATCAGAAGCTACATAGCTTCAGATAAATATAAAAAAAGATTTTTTAACCTTACTTTTGAAACATATCAGAGAAATAGAAAAACACACAAAAATAATACGACCTAATCCATTGCTTCTTTTACCCTACATCTTATTGTGAGCATAATTTTTAGTAGTTCTTACAGCAAGATTCTATAGAATAAACTCTGTTTTTGTCTCAGTGTTTATATTTTACTCTCTTGAATAATAATTTAACTAGTTGTAGAATTCTAGTATGATATTTATCTTTGCTCAGCACATTTATGTGTCACTCTATTGTCATCCACTCTCTATAGGAGTGTCAAGGAAGTCTTAGTTCTAAATATTTCTTTTTAAATAAATTGTTTCTGATCTTGGTTTCCTTTGTGATCTTCTCATTCTCATTACTATTCCTCATTTCCACCATAATGCATCTAAGTATGAATTTGACTTTATCCTCTTTAGGACTCGTTGCTATTCTTGTATCTGAAGACTCGTGAAAATTTTTGAGGAATATAGAAATTTCCAGTCTTTTTTTTATAAACATTTATCCTATTCTCCTTCCTTTTCCTTTTTTAAACTCATTGAACATAGGTTAAACATAATGTTCTTATTTCTCTGTGTTCATTCTCCTCAAATAGATATTCTGATTTATTGGTTCTGTCTTCATCTGTATCTAATGTATTGTTTCAGTTACTCACTGGCTTTTTATTATTAATGTTTTTTTTTACCTCTAGTAATTCCATTTTCGTGGGTTTTTTTTCCATGTATTATTTTAATCCCTTCATTTATGCTCTTAATCATTTAAATTACTTTATTTCAAAATCTTCCCTTCTCAAGCAGTCAAGGACTCTTGACTTGTCTCCCCACCTCCATCTTGCATCACCCTCCTATCCAAGATAGACACTGGCCTGGCTCTCAACACTGAGCCACTGAACTGGCAGATATGCCTGATTATGCAGGAGTATGGAAGAAGGTGAAGTGGAAAAAGCAACATTGAAAGAAGCTCAGTGGGATATTGAGGGGTATGGAGTATAGAGTCAGTCTGACTTTCTACCATTCTGTGAAGCGATAAGAATAGTAGTTTTCCAAGCATGAGTCAGTAGAAAGGAACTATGATTTAGGCCATCCTGAGATGATATGGTGAGCACACCCACCCAGGTGAAGAGATCATGGTGGACTTCACACTGTTCAGTGAGGGTAGAGTGTGCTTCAGTGTGATTGCCTGTCTACCACCACCAGCCAAAGAACAAATCCATGAACCCAAAGGAGATCCCATCCCTGGAACAAGTAGGCAACACATCTTCCATGGGTCAACCAACAGAGGAGTTTGAGTCAAGTTAAAATGGCCACTAATGGGGGGCGGAACCCCATGGAGTATGGTGTCTGAGGTGGTGGGTGTGGTGTGGAAACAACCCTTGAAGGGCTGGGTCCTATACCCTTAAATCATATACAGCATTGTAAACCAACATTACTTCAATACAAAAACAAAATAATAATAATGGCTGCTAGTGACAAATACACAGGTAACTCCTGGCTCTACAGTCTGGTTCCAGGCACCAATCTTGGTGGTCCAGTGGCTAGGAATAGAGAGGATGGAGGGAGAGGTGATAAGAAATTTAATGACCAGATCATACTAATCACTAAGTCAAGCTAAATGTATTTAGATGCACTGAAGTATCTTTAAAATTTTGTTTTACCTTCTCTTTTTCTAGCTCATTTGTGCAAGGTGGGCTCTGGCCAAAAACATAGTTGAATTATTTAGAAAAATAAAAGAAGTCAGTGCTTGTATTTCCCTGAAACAGTACTCCTCTACCAAGACTGTATGTTCTGTGCAACCCTGGACAAGTTTCTAAACTTCCAGAATGGATTTCCTCTTCTGTAAATGGGGTCATCCTCTCTCTTCAGGCTTGGGGTTAAGAAAGCTTCTGCACAAAGCCTTTAAATGTCAGTTGCCTGGCACTGAGAAGTCAGTGGAAAATTGATTTGGCCAGAGAGGAGGTAAATTTTCTATTCCACCCTTTTTATTGACATTAACTAAATTGCCAGAGAAAGAACACGCCCTTGTTCCTTCTCATCCTATGGTCTCAGTTTGAATGTGGCTTTCTCAGGAAGGTCTGCCTTAGTCACCCTAGACAGAGTAGGTGGTGTCTCTGTTATTCTTCAGCATGTTTCCTGTTTTTCCTTTACAGTCCTAATCAGGTCATAATATTATTTAATTAATTCATTTGTCCAATTGCTGCTTATCTATCCCCTGCTGCCCGTGACATTCCCTGAGGTCAGAGTCCTTCTCTGCTTTTTCTCTTTTGTGTGTCAGTGTTCTTAATTTTGTTAACTCTTGTTCCTAGAGGCTCTAGGCCATGAATTTGAAAGGTCTTACCCTGTATTTAAAGACACTGTCATAAATTATCTTCTAAGTTTGGTCCTTCCTGCTGCTGTTTGCTTGCTTTGGCAGAGGGAAAGTGAAATAGATTTTAATTTTTCTTAACTTGCAGAAGCCATTAATATAAAGCACAGAAATGGTGAGTTTTAGTACCTGAAACTCAGTGAATAATTACTGGGTGGAGCTATTCTCACAAGGCAATTTTCTACTTTCCCCATGAAATAAAACCCCAAAAACATGTTACTATGGCAGCCTATTTCTTTACTGAGACAAAAGCAGAAGCAACCTATGAATTAACATCAACCATTCCCCAGCTTCATGGATCCTCCCAGAGTTTAGCCTCTATGTGCTTAGAGACACACCAAATGTTAGCTCAGTGATGTGTTTGACACCTACACATGTAGGAGAATACACATATTCACAAACTATAATTTAGCATTATTAGCAGCAACAGCTATTCTAGAAAAAAACAAAGGAATTACATTTCAGCATGGGGTGGGTAGTCCCATCAATCGCATCAAGGAGGAGCTGTGCACTAATTTGGGAACGTTTCCTTATTTTTAAAGCAACCTTGGCCTAGCAAAATGAATGGATTCTGTTGGGATGTTCTCTGGTCCCATCATGCACGTGGGCTAGTACAGTTTTCCAGAACTAAATGCTTTCTACACACAGAAAGCCAGAGCCACCTTTCTGAGAGAGTAGAGGCAGTGACATCTAGCACTGCACAGAAACTAGAGAAAGGGTTCAGGAAGCCCCCTACTTGCTCCTGGGTGGGCTCCTAAGAGGTCCCACCTGGTCCCAGATAGTTTCTTTGAAGTACTGACAGCGAGATCATTCATTAAACAATGTCATTTCTGATGGCTGGGTCCCTTCAAAAGCATCCACCAGGTGCACCGATGGCTGGCAGCTGTTTCGGTCATCTGCCAGAGCCAGGCTCCAGACCATCAAGCACTCTTTCTCTAGACCAATACCCCGTGGCCTGCAAGGTGATTTTACAACTCCTCAAGTGAATCCAAGTGATTCTTAACTGTATATTGACCTCTCAGCCTAGCATCCACATCTTGTAGGCAGCCAAGAAAAGATTGGTTGTTAAATGTTATTAGGAATTTACAGGGTTTTTATTAAGTATGACAAGCCATGTTAAACACTATACAGGCATTTACATATTTAATTGCCACAATAATCCATAGGGTAGATAGTAATACTATCATTCTCATCTCAGATGAAAAACCTACCACTTACTAAGCTTAAGAAAATTGCCCAAGTTCCATGCATCAAGCAAAGCCAAGATCAAGGCTAAGTTGATGTAACAGCAAAACTAACACCCGTAGTCACTATGCTGTACTGCCAATGGGTGGAATCCCCCTAATGGGCTATGTATGAGCCAACCAAATCAGCCGGGAGGAAAGTGTGTTGTGGGGTTGGTAAGGAGGTCAGGGTAGAAGCTGCCTCTGAAGAGCACATCTTTGTCCTTCAAAGTGGCCCAGGACCAATAGCATCCCATTCCTGATACAGAACCCCAGACCAATAGCATCCTGACAGAGAACCCCAGGCCTCCGGATTCATGATCTGCATGCTCGTGGGGTTGGGGCAGCATAGCAGAAGGTGAGAGCCCTCAGTTCTGCAGATCCTCTAAATAAACTTTGAAGAAAAATAAGTGCGTAATTATAACAGGAGGAAAAGTGAGTTCATGGAGGATAGGATTAGTGCCTTATTCATTTTTAACCATTGGCACCCATAGAAAAGTAATCCTGTGACGTGTTGATTGAATAAGTGAGTAGATAAATGGCTAAGGCACTTTGTGTTGTGTGTTTTCCTGTACGATGCAGATTTCCCCTTTGTTCATTCATCCCGACAACCGCTTCCTACTCACCATGTGGCACGACGTGGTCGTAGCGTACAAGGCTCCTTTCAAGTTAGATAAGGGCAGGACACATGATCGCCCTAGGCCGATGGGTTCACATCCCGAGGTATGACTGGGAATGCCAGGGGAGCTGTTGACTTATGTGCTTTACACCCCAGGGACTGATCGGGGACCACCTTGCTAGTAAGATTGGAGCCGTGGGTGGGGGTCAGAGTGTATGTGCGGACTCACCCTCCCTAAAGCCCTAAATCCAGTGTTCAGTTAGACCTGCCTTCTCCGTCAATAACAAGGCCAGGATCTTGCTCTTGAGCAGCATCTTGCATCCTACAGCCTACTTCTGACTCCTGTTACTTTTCTTTATCACTGTGGTATTGCTGACGCAACAGCATGACACAGGTGTAGGTTTGCGTCCTGGTGCTGCCTCCTCCAACACTGGGCAGGTACCCACTGCTTTCTGCCTTGGTTTCTCCAGTTGGTGGTAAAATATAATGAAAGCAAAATGAAACCATAAACGAGCACAGTCTGTGTGTCCTGGCCATCTTGGCACCATGTGGACTAATCTGAAAAATCACTTGCCCCAGAGCCTGTGTGGTCTGCTGAGGACTGCCCTGCAGCGAGACTGCCCCTCCCCTCCTTCCGTCTCCTTCTTCAACAGGTGTTTGTTCCAAAAACAAACTCCCAAATAAACATCCGGCATGTGAAACTCCATCTCAGTGTCTGCTTCACTGAAAACCAAAGCCACAAGGACACCCCAGGAAAGCCAGTGAGTCATCACTAAGCATCCAAGGGGGTTTCATGTGACTTCGCTGAGCAACTGCTGTGCCAGGACAATCAAAGCTCATGTTCTCAGGTGTTTATCATGTGGCCGGGAACCATCCACCACACCTTGGTTATGCTGTGGCCTCTGAATAAATTCATGCAGATTCTCCCGTCTTACTACTATCAGTACTTGCTGTTGTCGATTTTTTTTTTTTTCTGTTCTGGATTTTTTTGTCATGATGGTGAATTTGATCAACTGGTGAAACCGGGACACAGAACAGTGATGACCTGCTCAAGTTTGGAAGAAGCAGAGCCAGAATTCGAACACAGGCCTCCTAATTATCCGTGTCAAGTGACATGGTGTAATGGGTAGGAGCGAGGAACCAGTGTGCATGCACGTCCTTGGAAAAGCTGTCCAAAAAACTGGCTATCTATACATTATAAAAAGATTCTCCCATATGTCATCCATTCCTATCTTAAGCTCTTGTTCTCATGGCAAGGGGTCACTGGAATAATTTGGTGGGGCTAATCTTGGTTGTGAGATTGGTTGCCTGGGGCAATGTACTGGGTGCAGAATTTAGCAAGCTTCAGTGACCCTGAGGCTCAATGACCTTGGAGCCTCGAGACAGCTCTTGAGGGAAGGCCCCATGCCCCTCTCCCTTGCGTTTCCCCGCCATGTGGCGGGGGCAGAGAGAGCATGGACTTAGTGACCAATTAATGTCTGTCAGTGACCAACTGGACAGGCAGCACATCGGTAGTAAATACCACCCAACTTAGAGCCTACAAATGGTGAGTTAAGAGAGGTACATGAGTCCCATCTTGCAGTAGACTCAGAATTCTCTGTTCACAGACCCTGGGAGGTTCAACCCTCCTGACCCCACAAGGCCCCTGGCGTTCCAGCCCATGTCACTCGCCCTCCCCTTCTCAGGGCTCATCTGACCACTGCAGCCAGTGCCACACTGCTCAGGACAGGGTGACGTGTCTTACCCTGCTGACGTCAGCATGAACGTCTGGCTCCCAGGCGCGTAAACCCGCAGGGATCCATGGCTGGCTGTGGGTTACAGAGCTCCTGTCTGTCCTGTGCCTCCTGCTGGGTGGGAGCAGCCGGTTGTTGTCCTCCAGGATTTCTGCCAGCTTTCTTTGGCAGGGGTCATGCCTATTGTTGGAGCTGCTGGACAGGAGCCAGGGAGGGCACTCTCAGGGCTCAGAGCGATGCCACACACGGCAGCACGGGCTCCCAGAGTTGGGCCATCGCTTGGCACCCAAGGCTGGTTTTTCACTTTCAACTTGAACCTTCGGTATGCAAAAGAGGCATTTTCTGGTCAGGTCTTGCCGGTGAACAGGCTGGATGTAAAGGAAGGGTATGGAAGGCTGACGCAGCAGAGTCGGGCCAGGAAAGGCCTTTCAGGCCCAGCCTGTAGCATCCAGCTCACGCTGCTCCTGGGACCGGCCGGATGGCAGGGTGGCGTGGCAGCAGCCTTTGTGAGGGCTAGAGGCACAAAAGGGGGACAGGAGGCTTGGGTCCAGGAAGGGCAGTTGGCAGAGCTAGGGGAGCTAAGGTGTTTTCTCCTTTACACTTTAAGACAAGAAAAGAAACCTGTTGGACAAAAACACCTTTGTGATTTATTCACGGTGTTTACAGGCGTCTTAAGCCCATAGGGCCATGTGGAAGGTGGGTCAGTGCTGCAGATGGACCAAGGTCAAGACCACCAGCAAAATCTTCTTCCCTCTAGGCTAGCACTCGCACAGATTCACATACAGCCTTCCTAGTGTGGAGACAATGTTTCCGGTTCTTGAACCACCATCCGATGGGTGCTCGGGGGATACTTACTAGACAAGTCTCCATAATCCCTGGAGCAGGGAAGTTTCCAGGCAGGATCAGTGACTTGGCCAAGGTGTTGTGTCAGGGCAAGCCTGAGTCTACCAGCCGTCTATGGAGTGTTTGCAAAACTCCAAACTCCTTCCTTGGGAAATGAATAGCATTTAACACAGCAGTCTGGAAATCAGAATCAAGCAGCAGAGGCTTCCCACTTATTGGCCCACATGGCCATCTGCCAAAACTGGTGACCTGCAGAGTGGGCTGAGAGCACAGGCCTGGAGAAGCCTGCTCTGTCCTCGCTCCACTTAGCCCGGTTCTCTCTCTTACTCTCCCCTGCTCCGAGCCTCTGGCTCCTTCCAGAGGAGGCCACAGAACATTTCACCGTGACCCGGGCAGTGGGAGTGATGGCCTGGCCATGGAGTGCCTGAGAGGCCAGCTTGGTGCGAGGAAGAAGGGCGGACCTATGGGCAGCTGCCCGGGCAGTTTCCCCCCCGGCCGCCCTCTTCCGGATTGCTGCGTGCCCCTCCATCTGGCCTGCCCTCCTCCAACCCCGTCTCCATTCTGCAGCCTGAAGAGCATTTCCAGGCGCAAATCCAATCACGCTGCTACTCACTGGAAACCTACGATGCCTCCCGGGGCCCTCAAACTTCCCCTGAACGCCTAACTCGACTGTGAAGTCCATGTGGTCCTAGCACTGGGTGTCTGGGTGTCGCCCCTACCTTACACCTTGTGCCCCAGGCCCCAGGCTGACCCAGCTCGCAGACTCCAGCATACTGCCTTCTGCCTACAGAGGGGTACTTTGCTGTCCCTTCTATTTGAGACACCCTAAGCAGCATCTTCTTGGCCCCACAAACCCACAGGTTGCCTGACTAACTCCTACTCATTCTTCCATATGTGTCCATCCCCATCCCCCCCACACCCCAAATCAAGTGTAGGGGCGCCCCGGCAACACTGGGGCCTTCACCGCAATGTGCGCCCACTGTTCCCCTCTGTTCCCAGCTGGACAGTGGGCTCCAAGAAGCCCTGCATGGGCCTGACACCTAACAAGTGATCAATAATTATTTGTCAGAGGAGAAGTTATGAATTAATTGACAAAAGACCACAAAACAAATAAGTAGAAAGACCAGAAAGCAATTTGGACAAAGGCCCAAACCAGCCCTGCCAGCTTTTCACTCATCCTGTAAGAGGGTGGTCCCCAGGAAAAGGGGAGGTGCCAGGTTCCCTGTCCCACCCAAGGGAGAGTGGAGCTGAGCAGGGAGGAGGAGAAGCTGGAGAGGAGACTGGGGAAGGACGAGGAGCAAGGAGGAGACCTGGGGGAGGCGCGCGGAGCAGAGAAACATGTGAGGAAGCTGCGCCTGCCTCTTGGTCCTGGGCTGCTTGTGGGTGAGAGGCCCGTGGGGAGGCTGACAGTGGCGGCTTTTCTCTTGATTTTGATTTTGCTCTTTTCTTCCCTGACTTGTCTGGCTGTTTCTGACCCTTTTCAATGGGTTCCTACCGGAAGGTGCTTCAGACTTGCGGCAGGCTTCCGGGCCTTGTTTGGCCAAGCCTTTTTGGCTGGACATTTACCCACTAGGGAATGCGTTGCTCTGAGTGCTTGATTTGGAAACTACATTCTTTGTCTTTTCTGTGTTACACACTAGTTGTATTAAGGTTTCTTTCCATTAAAGGTCTTATATGTTTTGTCTTGATGCAGCAAATGGCAGAAACTATTTAGAGCAGGCAGGTTTGGGGGTCCTGGGGTCCCCCTCTCCCTGCCCTGTAACAACCCTAAGCTCCCTCCATCATTAGTGGGGTGCAGGCATGATACCTGGACTTCAGTCCTGCTCTGTCCCCACCCTGCCGTGAACCTCCAGGCCAGTCACTGCCTGTCTGGCTTGATTTCTCTGTCCTGGCCTTCCCACAACCCAGAAATAAAGCAACCAAAGCAGCTTGATTTTTTTAATTTAATTGGGGTAAGAACACAATAGGAGATCTACCCTCAGCAGCTGTTTCAGCGAACAGCACAACACTGCAGGGACCTGGTGCATGGCCCACCCCCTTTTGCCATGAGCTGAGGCTGACCCTGGCCTCTGCCTGTCTTGCTGGGTCTGAGCAGCTGCGTCAAATGGGGCAGGGGGCTTGTGCTTGGGTGTGTAGCAGTTCAGTCAGGGCAAGAATTTGCTAGAAAATAGCCTGATGGGAATCACTTAGTGGGGCCCTCGGGGTGGTTAGAGACATTTCCTCAGATTCTTAGAGCTGTATTTCTTTCTTTTTTTTTTTCCAAAAATTCTATCCTTTTTAGTGAGGTAACATTGTTTTTTCTTTTTTTTTTAAGATTTATTTATTTTTGCATACAAGCTGGGGTGCAGGCCAGAGGTGTGGGGCGGTGAGTGGATTCACCAGAGACAGAGTGGGGAGCAGAACAGGCAAATCGACCGAAATACACTGCTGAGAGGAGCAGTGGGAGAGGCAGGCGAGGTCTGCTGCGCCATGTGGGAATCTCCCCAGTTGGGCATCGAACACGCGCCACAGCCGCCGACTAGAGGTGTATTTCTTACCACAGAAGAGCAAGTAATCTTTTTTTAGGGCCCAGAGGATGCAGGCAACAGAGGCACTGACCCCCACCAACACCTTCACCAGTGGGAGCAGAGGCAGGAGTGGGGTGGGGTTGGGGGGGAGGAATGGTCTCCTCCAGGATGCAGAGCAGACAGGGGATGGCCAGTGGCAAGAGCTGAGAGTTGCCTGGAGCCTGGAAGTCTACAAAATGCCCCTTTTACTGTCTGGCATCTGACTCCTGGCTCCTCACCTCTCTTAACCAACATCAAAATGTAAACCAAGAGGCTAGCACGTGTGCAATTTTGACCTACTGTAAGACGTAGTTGCATATTTTAAGACCAAACATCCAGTAATTGATTCATGAGTCAAAATTTCATTTTAAATTCCACCATAGATGATTACCATTGGTCAGCATTGCCTGAGCCTGGATCTATGACACCGAATGAAAGTCAAACTCCTTATGATTCACTTATTGGAATAGACGGCTTTAAAGAGAATCATTTTCCATTACAGACTCTGAACAGAGTTAGAATTCATGAAGCTGCAAATGTTCTTCCGTGATGCTTTTAATGAAAATTGGTATACTCACTGTCAAATGAGTTTGGGGGAATCAAATCCACTCTGCCTGAAAGAGTGAAAGAGGGGTGACCAGAGTGCTGGGCAGAAAGAGAACTTGCAACCCTTCCTTTCCTGGCTGGGAAGGGGCAGGTTTAGTTTGTCCCCCTCTTTAGAACACACCTTTTTCTCCTGATGTCCTTGGGTTTCCAGGGTACTTGAGTTTCCTCATTTGGAAGTCGTCACTGAGTAAAACCTTGACAGTCCTGGGGTGTCCTGCTGTGAACTCTGAGAGGCTGAGGCCCAAGTTACATCATAGGGATGCTGGTTAACCCCCCAAAGGACTCAAGGCTCCTCAGCAAAGTGAGAGGCGAAGCTCCAGGCCCATCCCATCCCCAGGTGCATGGAAGATGCAGATATCGCTATAACCGCGAACTGATGTGCTGGTTGAAACATCTAGAAATCTAGAGTGGTTTCTCTATCCCTAAGTGGACTTCCACTGATACCTTTGGAATAGAATTAAATAAAAATACTGCCTTTTTGATCTGCTCCCATCTCCTTACTCCCTAGCCTCAGAAATAAGTGCGGAACAAAATATAGATTTTATTTCATGTGGTCGTGTTCTTAAGATACACATGCATATGCACATGTTGTTTAGATTTGCATGTCAGTCTTCATCACATTTTCCACCAAATGCTAACCGATCTCCTGGCTCATTTTCCTACCTCCTGATTTATCCTCTAGCCGTTCATATATGTCTCTAATCTCTGATCAGGTCCTTTCACCACCCAACAACCTCCACGAGCTCCCTGTTCACCACGGAATCAATTCCCTTCACAATCTTCATATTCTGAGCTATACCAAGTCCCTTTAGTTTTCTGAGCCCCAGTTTCTTGATCTGCAATGTAGGAATGACAGTAGTTCATAGGATTGTTTTCCGGATCAAAGGAGACAATTATGTCAAGTACAGAGCCTGCGGCTGACACATAGTAGGAGCGTGCTACACTGGAGCTGACCTTATATTTAGCAATCTTCCCCGAACTAGTCTTTTCCTAATGATGATGATTATCTGAACATACCCGCCTTGCACTCAGGACCCTGCACACAGTGAGCGCTCAGGAAATGCTTGTTGACTAGAAAATAAACCAGCTTCAATCAATTTACAGCCAGGCTGACAATTCCCAAGATAGGGGTTCCTATTAACTGATCTTTGAAGAACCCCCAACGGGAGATTGCTATTGCCTATTCTGAAATGAGGGCGTCTCTTGCCATGCCTCTTGCTGAGGAGCGTAAATAAGATGTTATGGGACCTTTAAAGGATTTTCAGTAGCAACGTGTGGGTATAGGCTTGGGGCTGGACGCTCCTCCAGCTGGCTTTTGTCAAATGTTAGTTGGCTGCCCTCAAAGCAGAGCTGCCTGCTTGTGGGGACCGCAGGATTAGTGGGGCCCCAGCTGGAGGGAGGGGACCCATTCCTCTGATGTGCACGGTTGCCTCTTGCCTCAGGGCCTGGAATCCATTCCCTGCTCAGATGCCAAAGGACTATTTTAGGTCCTGTAGCATTGGCAGGAGTTCCTGGTACGCCTGCGTCTCTCTGTGTGAACTGCTTGTCACTTGCCTCTTCCCCCAGGGGTTTTAAAAAGAATGGAAGAAATTAATGGTTGTACATGACTGAGGCCCTAATGTTCTGGTTTTATTTATGCATAATTTTGACAGGTTGTCTCCTTATTGAAAAATGGCATGTTTCTTATCTCTGGAGAAAGATTGCTCTCATTAATCCAAGAAGTGGTACTGATGCCTGATGCCGGAGGAGGGAGACATGTAATCGGTCTTGGCAAAAATACGCCCCGAGAGGGCTGTGGGCCTAGAGAACCATTTCATCTTTAATTTGGTTCTTTTCCCCAGTAGGTCCTCATCTGGCCTCCCCATGACCACTGCTGATCTTCAGACTTGCAAGGGAAAAGCACCACTTGTTCTGGAAGGAATGTCATATTTTAAAATTCACGCACAAAGGAAAAACAAGCAGACTTGCTTCGTGTGCAGTTATTAGAATTTAACTTCCCATATATGTGAATATATTTCTATTATATCCACAAAATAGAATAATGTTATATGATAAAAAATACAGTTTTAGATACTCAAAAAATGTTTAAAATGTCCGTCTGCTATCTTGGGGAGCACAAAGTGACTTATCAAATATCAACAGTCATGCTGACACTTTAGGGAGGAGATAATTACAGGGGTTGACAAATCTGGGGAACCCACCAATGCCCACACATTGGCCGGCTTTCACCCAAGCTCATTTATAATCTAAAACAGAAAAGCCTTTACTTCAGGTGCAACCAAGGTCATAGCCTTTTGCTCTTTTATTCTTAGAAAAGTTCCAAGGCCTTAGTCACCTCATCTAAGTTTCACATTGTCTCTGGATTTCTGAATGTAGTTCTGCTGGAAATGTCAGCAGGGTGAAGGTAAGAGCTGATAGTGGCTCTGGTACATTCTCTGCCTTTGTAAAATCCTTTAGGGAGGCAGACATAGCTTTTTACCACTGGAAGAAATGAGATATAAACTACATTTGTATAGCCATTTCATTGGGGCTGGAAGGAGTAATCGTCAAGGTCCTCCATTTTTGTACAGTTTGTTTGAAAATTCAGGTAACTCACAAAATAACCCTCTTCTTGGAGATCTCAACTACAGTTTGTGATTTGATATTGAAAATATAGATACATGAGATGGTTTGAAATTTTGTACTGACAAGAAGAAACAACTAAATATCACTCAGATGCGCTTCACTGTACATAAAATATAAGTAGTTAAAAGTACAACCAATGTTCTTTTCCCACTGTCATGCATTTCTGAGGCGCTTTGACTTAATTTCAGAGATTTCACTTGGCACTTGCCTCCATCACTGAGACTTTTCCTGTCCACACTTGAAATTAGTAAGTAAATAATTATAGCAATTGGACAAATTCCTCTTTAAAGAAAAAAATTACAAAATTTTCTTTTATATGTTTAATAATACTTTGTAAAATAAATACTTTTACGCATTATGTAACCTTCAACTTGCTGAAAGTAGTTTTCCTTTAAGCCTGCCTAGAACACCACATCGGTTTGCTATGCAATCACAGAAAGTTTTAAGTTTGCATTTCTTTCAGTCTAACTTTACTTTCCAAAAAAAGGGTAGATGGCCATCCCATTCTACCACTTTTACCACTGCTTCATCCAGCCCTTCACTGGACATTTATTGAGGTGCTCCTGTTTTGGGAACACCACAATAATTTGTTGATCCTCAAATAAAATAGACTCAGTGCAAGGGGAGAAGGAGAGTGTGTAGGGAGACCATGGCAATAAAATCATAAAATTGCCACCAGAGAGAAGTACCCAGGAAGGAACTAACCGCGTGTGTCAAGAGAGTCATAGAAGGCTCCCCAAGGAGATGACATCTGTCTTGAACTTGCAATAATTTCTCAAAAGAGAAGGAGCAGGGGAGAACTTGAGGTTTAAAGAAGGATCAGTATGAAATTGCAGGGCGATATGGGGGCTATGAGGGATGCAAGGTAGGATGTGGCAAGTCATGAAACGCACATACATGTATGACCAAATGTCTAACTCTGGCAAGCACAGGCCAAGTCTGTTTCGTTCGTTGTCTTGTTTGATTTTCACGGCAGGGTTATGGGGTAGGAGGTTTTATATCGCCATTGTACAGGTAAGGCAGATATTGTAACTGACTTACAGATGAGGGTCCACATGATGAGGGAAACTACCAAGTTTCTAGAACTCATCAGGTGTCCCATCAAAGCTTTTGCTTTTAGTGTCTAGGAGAGCAAATTTTGTCAAGATGACAAGGGCCTTAGTCAAAAGACTCTGGCCTTTATCTTGTTTTCAAGAGGGTAGCGAAGTACTGTGATTAAATATCAAAGGGTAATGTTACAGCAGGAATGTGGAAAAAAGATGGGGGGGGGACATCAGAGAGAGGAAATTGATTAGGAGGGCACAAAAATAATCCAAGTATAGAATAGTGAGGACGTGAACTGAGGTGGGGGTGACAGAAGAGCAAAGAGGAGTTGAGACATTGGTTCAGAAATAAAGTTGAAAGCATATAGGAACATGCTAGGCTAGGACAACATACATTTTTTTCTTTTCTGAAAGTCAGAAGTCCAAAGCAGTCTTACTGGTCTAATATCAAGATGTTGGCGAGGTCATGTTCCTTGCTGGAGGTTCTAGGGGAGTCTTGGTCTTTGCCACTGTCTGTGTTCCTCAAAGTCAACAGTGTGACATCATATCTCACTGTCTTTAACTTCTGCTTTTGTCATCACATCTGCCCCTCGGCTTCCATCATCACAACACCTTATATGACTCTAGTTCTCCTCTTTTCCTCTTTAAAGAATTCTAGGGACCTGGCAGCCCACCCAGATAATCCAGAAAATGCTCCCCATCTTAGCTAGATCACATCTGCAAAGTCTCTTTTGCCATGTGGGTCTCATATTCATGTTCAGGTTCTGAGAATTCAGACATGGGCTTGTGTGAAAGGCCGTCACTCCGCCTCCACAGTAGCTTATCCCCCTGACTGTTAGGAATCTTCTAGAAGGCCCTCTCCAGTCTTGTTGGTGACGTGCTATGTATCCCAGCGTCTGCCCTACTGACAGTGACTTTAGCACAGGCCCCCTTTATATCCCCCGCGTCCAAATCATGACTCACAGGCTGTGTGTGAGCGAAAGAGTCTGGATCAGGGGCCCAAACCCTCGCGGAGGCGGGGAGACTTGGAAAGCAAGTTCTGACTTCTTCCTTAGGGACAATCTGACTCCTAAAAGGGGTGTTCAAAAGTTGCTAGATGGTCAAAACAGTACATAACTCTTGCCCCAGTCGACCCTCAGGTCATTGCACGGGCTAAGTTGCTGGTAGATGCCAAAGAATGCACTGGTCAACATTGAGATTGTTACTGACTTTAAAAGGCCCTAATCTGTAGTATCTTGGTTTGCTGAACATGAATAAAACCCTGAAAAATTTTTATTAGCTCTCGTTTTGAAGATATTTCATATAATTCATTTTATATGTTTCACCATGTAAATTTATCCAGTAGGACTGCAACAACATCCTAAATCAGCCTAGAATGATGTCATATTGCATCGCATTGCATAATACCATCATGCACACATCATCCAGAGTTGATTGCAATATTTTCTGATGCAATGCAGTACTACTGCCAAGTGGCTGCTGAAGTAAGCTGACGTCAGCAGTGCACTATAGAAAGCCCTGTTGGAAAGGTTGAGCATTGAAAATATTTCAGACTTGGTGCGAGACAGCTGAAGCTACTGTTCCATAGAACTGTTATGATTTTATCCATTTAGGCACAATACAGAACAGTAATGCCTCGAAAGTGCGTTAATAGCGTGGACAATTTCTGCTCTATTTGTGGGGAAGTAACATTTGCCAATCAGAAGAAAAGTGTCACTTTTCACGTGAAGGCTTATCATCTTTACTTTGGATGCAAGGTTGGTGACCAAGACAAGCCTTGGGCCCCTCATATATGCTGTGCTACATGTACAACACAGCTTTCACAGTGGTGAAATGGCAAAAGACCATCAATGCTGTCTGCAATCCCCATGGTGTGGACAGAGCCAAGCAACCACGTAAAAGACTGTTACTTCTGCTTGGTTCCTCTTCTTTCCGGTGGAATAACGAAGCAAAAGAAGTCGAGAATAGTCTACCCAAACATTCCGTCTGCATTGAGACTACTTCCTCATGGTGAGGGACTTCCTATTCCAGAACCTCCAGCAGAATATTCTCTTGATTCATCTGATGAGGCAAGGGTGAGCCAACCTGTTCTCCTGTTCCATCAGCATGCAGTGATCCATATTTTCACTGTGGTGCATCATCAAGCCCACACAGACTAACACAGGGAGAACTAAATGACCTGGTTCGTGATTTGGACTTATCCAAGGACAAGGCATAATTGCTAGAGTCAAGACTCCAACAATGGACTCTTCTAGAAGATGTCACAATTACTTGATATTGAAAGCACCACCAGCAGTTGGAGCGTTTCTTCAGAAAGGGAAGTACTCTGGTATTCTGTTCTGATATTGAGGGCCTCATGAATGCCTTAGAAATCACTCATGACCCACAAGAATGGAGACTATTTCTAGACTCTTTGAAACTGAGTCTTAAGGCTGTGCTTTTGCACAGTGGAAACTGTCTTCCATCTATTCAGTAGTGCATGCTGTCCACATGAAAGAGACATACAATAACTTAAAGCAGCTACTGAATTCCATTGAGTATAACAAGCACAGCTGGCACGTCTGTGGTGATTTGAAGCTAGTTGCCCTTTGAATGGGACTGCAGCAGGGATATACAAAATACATGTGTTTCTTATGTGAGTGGGATAGCCGAGCAAGTGAATTGCACTACTTGTGGAAGGAATGGACTTGCAGACCAAATGTAGAAGTTGGAGAGAAGAATATCCAGCACCCAGCTCTGGTCGAGGCTCACAAAAGCCTGCTACCACCCCTTCATATCAAACTAGGTTTGATGAAGAATTTCGTGAAAGCCATGGACCTAACCTCACCAGCTTTCCAATACCTGCATGAAAAATGTCCTCGGCTCAGAGAAGCAAAGATTAAAGAGTTTTTGTGGGTTCTCAGATTCGAGAGCTCTTCAAAGATGACTGGTTCAACAACTTGCTGCACGGTGATGCGAAACAAGCATGGAATGCTTTACGCCTAGTGTCTACAAATTTTGGGGGAATGTTAGGGCAGAAAACTACAGGGAACTAGTGGAAGACATGCTGATGCAGTATCAGAAACTTGGCTGCAATATGTCTCTAAAGATCCACTTCCTTCATTCCCATCTGGATTTCTTTCCTGAAAACTGTGGTTAGTGATGAACATGGCGAACTTTTTCATCAAGATATCGCATCAATGGAACAAAGATACCAGGGAAAATGGTCCACTCCAATGCTGGCTGACTACTGCTGAACACTCCCCGGAGATGCTCCTGAACAGCTGTACAAGAGACAAGCGAAGAAATCTAAGAAGTCGTCTATAACTTGATTTTTTACAGGTATTAACCATAGGCCTACTACTATTGGCATGCATTTCGTAATGTAAACATCCATTTATTGCAGATTACAAAAAAACTAGAGCCAAAATTAGAATTTGACTGTCATATTCGTGTTGAGCACATCCAAATTGATAGGAAATGACTAATTTTATTTCAGTCACATGACTTTTGTATAATTTGTTGTCCAGTGGTGTTTGCAAATGGGATCCAGGACAGCAGTGGCTGTGACCACACGTGACTCAGAGGGGTCTCAGACCTGGGGCAGATGGCCCATCCTCAAAGGCACTTGACTTGGGTGTCTTAGCAGTGAAGAGCTTGCACACAGAAGAAAGACTGGACTTGTTTTATGCACCTCAAAAGGTAACTCCAGGAGGACAGGTGATATAGGAGTGTCCACCAGTGCTGAGTTACCCACATAGGCAATGGGTTTGCTGCCACTTAAAGTTTTGAGGCCGAAGCAGGGTGGCCGGGTGTTGGGGCACAAAGAAGGGACTTAAATAGCAGGTGAGAATTAAATCAGATGTATTAGGTGGCTTCTAAGTTTTTATTATTTTATTCCTACCTAATAGCCCAGTTACTGGGGGTACTAAGGGACAAATCACAGTTTTACATAGAAATAATAATTTTAAAGAGAAAGTGCTTGATTTATTCTTCTTGCCCTTATATTTCATTTTCTGATTCCTGATTGTTTACTTTTTTTGAAGCAGTAAGCAATATTTTTTACCCTGTTTAGCTTGTTCCTACTCTGAGGCCCAAGTCTGGTTTTTATCTCGGGGCTGCTGCTGTGCTGAGGACTTGACATGCCTTTTGTGTTCTGTAATGTCTTCATCTGAACAACGGCCTGGGAAGGTCGACCCCCCCCACCCCAGTGCCGATGCCAAATGTTGACGGGATAGAAGCTAATGAATTTATATGGGACCTGAGAGATTCCAATATTTTCCCCTTTTCTATGTATGCAATTCCCATCTGCATTCCACAGTGGAGAAACCCTGGTCAGCTGTGCCAGCTCATCTCCTCGCTGCAGAGGTGGTGGCAGCAGGCGCTGGGCCGGCAGTGGGGGCCTTCCAAGGTGCTCCAGGCTTCCCCATTTACGGACACCCACAGCATGCATTTGGGGCGGTTACTTTGCAAAACTGTGAATCTAATGCAAGGAATTGCACATATGTCTAAGCTGAACTTCAAGATGTTTTTGCTTGGATTTAAGCTAACTTTCTTGTGTTCTGATCCAAGCCCAAGATTATCTGATATGACACAGATTTCCTAAAGGACCCAGGTACCATCAGCAACAGACGCTTGATTTTATATAATGGGAAAGGTAACTTCTGTTCATCTGCAAAGTACCATAATGGAGTTTGTGAATTAAAGGCCGCCATTTCTGACACTGTCATGGATTCTGTTCAGAGACTCTGTGTGTGTGTGTGTGTGTGTGTGTGTGTGTGTGTGTGTGTGTGTGTGTGTGTGTGTGTGAGAGAGAGAGAGAGAGACAGACAGACAGACAGACAGACAGACAGACAGACAGACAGACGGAGGGAGGTGGTGGCAAGGAGAATGGGATATAGGAAGGTACATATATAAGTTCTTCATGCTTTGCTGACCCTCTCCTATCAATCTTCACCCCAGCTATCAGTGTCTTAATGTTGTATGTATACAGGCATTTATTTTGTTTTGCTTTATTCTTAGAAAGCATTTCTTCTGGGTTGCTTTGTTTTAATCCTGAGCAGGCTGCTAGGATTAAATGGAGGGAGAATCTTTATGAGCAGGTGTTGCAATCAAATAAAATTTGCAACAAAAGATGCTCTGACAGATATTCATGATAGGGACGGTACTTACAGCCTGCACAGTGATTAGTGAAAAATGCTAAGCATTATTCCCATAAATGACTGTAATTAGTAATCTTTTTACACAGTTAAACCAACTCTTTTTAGAAGTTTTCTAGACTTTATAAATAGAATATGTTAAGCATTTCCCTGACATTATGTTCAGTCTGATTCTTCCACTGTCTCCTTCCTTCTTTCTCTTTTATCACTCCCAAATCCCATTCTCTTTCTTCCTCTATCCAGGCCCCCTGCAAACTGCCCAGCCCAGACGTTGCTTTTCACTCTCAATTTTTCTCTTTCTCATTTTGCATGTGACTCTCCCTCACACTGCCACCAAGGAAGCAGAGTTCCAGGTACCAGCTGATTTTTCTTAAAGACTCCCTACAGGTATTGCAGGCCCCCCGGCCCTGCAGGGGCCAGCTGGGCTCAGGAGTCCATGTGACCAAACTAACGGGTGGGAGGTGTGTGACAAAACTGCACCAGATGTTTCTTTACTATGATGCGTATAATTTATTGGGGGTAGGAAGGAGGTTGCAAGGAGATGGAGAGTGTCCAGAAGCATTAACCCCACGACCTAGATACCTGCCCCAGGACAGGAATACTGTGGCCAAGCGAGTGACCTCTTCCACCTCACCTGTTGTACCCAAGCTTACCCGGAGCTGCAGCTGGACAACCAGACCAGCCTTTCCCACCCCCACTTACGTGCAGGATAAAATTTGCAACAAAAGATGCTCTGACAGATATTCATGATAGGGACGGTGCTTACAGCCTGCACAATGGTGCAGGTCACTGTGCGAGAAAAGGAGGAGGAAAAGTGATTGAGCATTTGAAGTGCAGCCCCTGAAGGGTTCTGATCCAGCACTGTGCCCACCGTCTAGTAATAAGTTCCTTTGGCATTTAAATCAGTCACAGTGTCTTGTGCTGTCACCCAGGGACCGGTGACCACCTGCCCCAAGTATGGTGACAAAAACAAAGTGAGATGAGGAGATATAGAGTGCTGTCGGCTTATTTATTTATTTAATTTTTTAAAGATTGATTTATTTATGTATACAAGAGCTGGGGTGTAGGCCAGAGGTGTGGGATGGCGAGAGGGTTCACCAGAGACAGAGTGGGGAGCAGAACAGGCAGATCTACTGAAGTACACTGCTGAGGGGAGCAGCGGGTGAGGCAGGAGAGGTCTGCTGCGCCATGTGGGAAGCTCCCTGGCCAGGGATTGAACTCGTGCTGCAGTGGTTATGGGTAGCTTCATAGTGCCGAGACTTAACCCCTTGTGCCACCAGGGAGGCCCCTTCAGCTCTTTTATTAAAGTGGTCAATCCCAACCTCTCTCAGGATAGGACTTCGAGTCTCTCTGGGAAGTAAGAGAGCAAAGCACATGAAGACCTGGGGAAGGAAAACCCCAGAGAGGACCTCTGTGTCAGTGCGAGGTGGGAACAAACCTGTGTGCCTGAGCAATGCCAGGAAGCCAGTGTGGCTGAGAGCAGAGATGCAGGTTCAAGTCAGAAGATAAGCAGGGCCAGAGCCGGGAAGCCGGTGAAATCATTCCTCGGAGTTTGTGTGAGGGAAACCTGGATGGTTTCTGGCAGGGGGTGACATGATCTGGCAGTTACTAAGATCACATGGCTGCTGTTTGGAGAATGGCCTGTCACAGGACAAGAGTCCAAGCAGAAAGATCAGACTACCCCCGCTCAGGAGGGAGATGGTTGGCTTGGCCTCCAGCAAGGCCAAGGGCATTGGAGCCGGGGTGCTAAGAAGAGGTCAGATGGGCACCTCTGGATTTGAAGCAGAGCCAACAGGCCTCGCTGAGGGCTACATGTGTATGAAGGAACCAGAGCAGTCAAGGACCTCGGGGACCGAGCCACTTACTGAGGCGGAGAAGACTGAAAGAAAGGCCGGTGTGCACCTGGGGAGGACAGGCCCAAGGGGGCGCCCCTCCCTCAGGGAATGAAGTTCCAACTCCACACAACGGTCTAGCCAGCTTTCCCGGCCTTTAGAGTCTGCCCTTAGATGCAGTGAGTGTGAAACACCTACTAGACGTCCCCGTGGGGATACTGAGTCAGCAGTTAGATGTAAGAACACGAAGTTCGGGGCAGCGCCCGAACTGAAGTAGGCACGTAGGATTCTCAGCACATAGAGAATTTGTAGCCCTGAAACTCCACGTGTCCACCCATGGTGAGTGTAGCTAGAGAAAGGGGGACTCAGGCAGCTCTGGGGAGCCCAGGATGAAATGATGACAAGCAGGAAGAGGACCTAGCAAGGGACCCTGGAAGGAAGATAAACCGGCATTGCCTGTCCTGGAAGTAACCGCTTCCCAGTGGCCCAAGGGCTTCTGGGGGCTGCGTGCCCCAGCAGGTAGAGGGACTGGGGCTCAGAGAGGCCGGGCCACCCCGTTTGGGGGCTTTTCCTTCCGGAGGTTCTGGACTCCAGAACACGCTTTGCTCCACACAGAGTAGACAGCAGGGTGGCCACACACATGCCCGGCCTCCTTTCTCTCTGGAAAGAGTCCTTTGTAACTTCAAGAAGGAAACACCTCCACCAGGGAGGAACTTTATTTGCTTCCTAGTAGAACAGACTTTTACTTAGGCTCAAGCTCCGTGCCAGCCTTGTGTGCATGCAAAGCAGTGAAGGGAGAGGACCAAGGACCCCCAGATGTGAGACTCTAGGGGCTGTTTTAGCAGGAAAAGAGACAGGAGCCAGATCAGGGCAGCTGCGGCTCCACAAACCCAGCCTCTCTCAGCTAGAAACACTTCTCTTTCCTCCGCGGGTCTGTCTTCTTGAAAGGCCTGGGAAGTGGCACACAGGTCATCAGTCTGGGCATTGTGGGGGTGGTGCTTTAACCCTTAGATGCCTGGCAGCCTTTACCAGGAAAGTTTAAAGTCAATAATTCAACAATTTTTGTTTTGCTCAGCACCTACTTTGTGCTACGCCCTGGGCCAAGCGGGGGACACAGCAATAAAAAAGTTTCATTTCACATCCCCACTGAACTTAGTGGGAGGAATGAAACAGCTCCACAAATGCCTCTATAATGACAATGAGGACAAGGCCATCTGGGAATGCCTGACCGCAGGGGAGGCCGAGGCCAGGGAGGCTGTGAGGAAACTGTAGAATCTGAGAGCAGGAGGGAGGGGCAGGCTTCAGGAATCTGCTCCCTGGGCTTTTGGAAGCTGGCGTGTCACTGTTCCTCCCAGTGAAGATGCTTTAGGTCCCCAAAGCTCAGATCAAATAGTAGAGAAAGGGGCATTTATTCCTGGCAGAGTGGGGAGGCTGAATCCAGCTTCCCTGGCCTGCTAGGCAGGGTGAGTCCTTGACTTAGGGACAAGGGGGGAGAGGGCAGCACCATGGGACACCCAGAGTTCTTCAAACAGAAATGACAGTACCTACCATCATCAAAGATTTGAGACTCTTTTATGGAAAGAAGAAAGATTTGTCAATCTTCTGTTGAAAAAAGAGCAGAGGATCACGAGGTCGGAACATCTTTGGAGGAACTCTCGGGAGTTACTCCCCCGCGGCAGGGCACAGGGCGCCCCTGCATCCCTCACTGACACTTGTTGTCTTTTATCTTTTTGATAATAACCGCCCTGACAGGTGTGAGCTGAGCTCTCCTGGTGGTTTTTATTTGATTTTCCATGATGATTAGAGATGCAGAGCACCTTTTCATCATTTGCATTTCTTTTGAGTCCTGTTTTTTATATACCAAAGATAGTTCAGTAACGTTATTTTTAAAAAAAAAAAAAAGAGTAGATGGAATGTCCATGCCTCTTCTGAAAGTCATTCCTTTTTTTTGGGGGGGGAATGAAAGTCTTCACTGTCTTTTCACCAGTTATTATTATTGTTGTTATTATTTTAATAGTTAAGCAAAGGGGATGGGGTGGGGAATAGAATGGAATCCATATGTCTTTTGATGATCAGCAGTGCCATCTACTGTCAAAAGATAAAATCATGAAGCATTACAGCAACATGTGGGTTTAGTGAAATAAAGATCAAACTGATACATAGATTCATAGAAACACATTTTCACTTTTAATTATTATATCCTTAACCAAATTACAGAAATAACCAGATGAAATCAGAATACAATTATTTATGGAAGCTTAGGAGGACTAACTTTGGAAGAGGAAAATAATGGGGTGAGTCTCTGCTAACCCACTTAGCGGTAAGTGACTTCTCGTATTCTCAGTCTTCTCATCTGTAATGTATGAATGCTCACATCTAAAATGATATTTTGTTGGTTAAATGCTATATGTGAAATTTACCACGGTAGGTATTGTTATGTGACATTTATTGAAGACATGCCAAGTATCAGACTATGCTAGGAAATGTTTTCACAGCAGTCATATGAGGTGGACAGCAGATGAGAAAGCAGGTACCAAGATTACACAGCTAAGTGAGAACCGGGTGTGAATCCACTTTTTCATCTGCTTCCAACATCGTTACCCTTCCTGCTAATTCACACAGGCATGGTAATGAATCACTTCTAACTTGTTTCTATGGATGTACTTTGGGGCCATCAGTGAAGATCTATTTATGAATTGATTTGGGCTGTATCAAATCAGCCCACATTTGTGGCTTGTGGTTTGAGACATGGATCTCATTGTATAGGTGTGCCAGGTTGGCCTACACGTGCTGTGCATTTGTGTTTAAGAAAGCAGTTCCTGGAAGGCTCTTAGGTTCACATGCAACTTGATCACAACCAAGGATGATAAACCTACAGTTTCTTATTTCCTTGTAGCTTCTTATACAGACTTCTCTGTCATCAGGACCTTACTGTGTTATCATTAGATTTTTACAAAGCTGTCATTCTGTAATAAAATTCCTCAAGGGCACAATTGATGCTTGCCAAATGAATAATGAATGGATGAATAAAAAATTATTGCATATTATTTCACATAGGATGAAGAGATAATACCTTCATAAGGCCTTTGAGGACAGAGACCTTACATTCTCCCCACTCCTGTGCATAGTGATTATTCACTTGTGATTTATTGGTTTGAATTGAATCAGATTGGCTAAAATTGCCCTCGAGGTATTTCCTTGCATACAAGTCACTTTAGAGTGATATAGCTTCCCTCTTTCAATAAAATTTCTTTTAATTCAAATTTCTTCTATAGGGAATGTAGGAAAAATTTAATGAAATTCAAAAATACCAACAATTAAAAATTGACAAAGTGCATATGTAAATCATAAATTGTATTGTTAAAGTGGCTTTCAACACAGAGTATTTAGCCATTCATCTATTTCCAGAAAGAAGAAATTTGCTACACAGAAGTGTTTTGAGTATGAAATGAAATAACATTTAGAGCATTTAACAGTGATTATACACCTCTTTATTTCACTTAAAAATATTTCTTCTGAAAAGTCTCTTCAGTAAATGGGCTGGAAAAACTGGATAGTCACACACAAAGAATGAAACTAGACTTCTGTCTTCTATATGCTGGAAGTAATTCAAAATGGATTAAAGACTTTAATATAAAACCTGAAACCACAAAATATGTAGAAGAAAACATAGGTAATAAGCTCTTTGACATCAACCTTAGTGATGTCTTTGTGGATTCATTTCCAGTAACAAGGAAAACAAAGAGAACATAAACAAATGGGACCACACACACCAACCAAAATACTTCTGCACAGTGAAAGAAATCATCACTTAAACAAAAATGTAGCCTACTGAATGGAAGAAGACATTTGTAAAACATATATGACGAAGGTGTTCATATCAAAATATGTAAACAATTCATGCAATTCAGCAACAGCAACAACATACATACAAGCTGGTTAACAAATGAGCAGAGGACCTAAATGCACTTTCCCCCAAAGAAGACATACAAATGGCATGTCAAAGGACACAAGAAGATGTCCTACATGGCTAATCATTAGAGAAACGCAATCAAAATCACAATGAGATTGCATTTCTGGCCAGTTAGAATGGCCATTACAAAAAAAGTCAAGAAATAATAAGATTTGGAGAGGATGTGGAGAAAAAGGATCACTTGTGCATCTTTGTTGGGAATATAAACTGGTATAGCTACTTTGGAAAATAGTGTAGAAGTTCTTCCGATATTAAAAATAGAACTCCATATGACCCCACAATTCCTCTCCCAAGTACCTAGCTGAGGAATTCAAAAACGCTAATCCAAAGGAATATATGCACTCCTGTGTTCATTGAAGCACCATTCACAATAGCCAAGCTATGGAAACAGCCTAAGTATTCAGCACCATGAGTGGATTAAGATATCGTTTGTATATCCAATGGAATATTACTTGGGCATGAAAAAGATGTGATCTTGCCATCTGTAACAGCATGAGTATATTTTGAGGGGATTATGCTAACTGAAATAAGTCAGAATGAAAAAGACAAATATTGTGTGATTCCACTCATTTGTAAAGGGGAAAAAGTAAATGAACAAACTAAACATATACAAAGATTTAGACTCTGACAACAGAAAAGAGTTTACCAGAGGGGAAGGGAATGGGTCAAGAGGACCAATTGGTTGATGGTGGGGGTGACTGAATATTTTGCAGTGGGTCTGGTGTGATACATACCTTAGCACCTGCTAAGGTGAGAAACTGTACACCTGAAACTTATATGGAGTTGTCAACTAATGTTACCTCAATAAAAAGGTGTGTGTATGTGTGTGTATTACTGAGCTCCTACTATGTGCAGTATAGACAGGTTTTAGACACTGATGATTTGACAGTAAACTAGTGAACAGGGGACAAAAATTCCACCCTCGTGAGTTGGGAGTGGGATAACAGACAGGAAATCTGACAGATAAGCAAATGAAAAGTGGAAAAAGCAAAGCAGTAGCAGGAATCCACAGTGCCAGAGGTGCTGATTTAGACAAAACGTTCTTGAGGGCGTGGCTGAATAGTGATCCTTGAGCAAGAGCGAATGAAATAAGAGTGCGCTATAGGGATATCTGGGGGAAACATTGCAGATAAAGTGGACACAAAGACAAGGATCCGCTAAGATATTTGACTCAATAAACACCAAGAGATGCTCCCTCCTACATCTGCTCCCACACCTGAGAGCTCCCACACCCAGTGATGGTTTCCGTAATTATAGTGATTAAAGATGCATAAATATTGGCCACAGCTGGGTCCGTAAATAGAGGCACACCATTAATAAATGCCTGGTCCCTATAGTGTGCCTCGAAGGATATAAAGAAAAGCAGCCAAAGTGAAGTTCTCTATGGCAAGACCATTCCTACTTTATGACTATTGATTTACCGTGATATAAAGGGTGACTGGGTTTCCAGTCTGGACCCTACTTAAGACCAATGTCGATGGAATGTGGAGGAGCATTTGCAGCAGAATACAATGGAAAGAACTCTGTCATCCGTGTGTAGCCCATTTTTCTAAATTCCATTTTGGCTCTGACATTTCATCGTTCTATGATATATAAAAGGAGGGAGAAATTATTACCTGCACTAAAAGTCAAATGGGCCTTTGTGGGTTGACTTAGAGACCCAATAATCACTTATAAAGAATGAGTTCTGAGTTTCAAATACTGCACTTACAGACATCTCAAGCACGGATCAGTCATGAATAGGAGACGTCCTATGGGTGAGAGCATCCCTGGTGGCAACAGGCAGGAAGAGAGTAAAGAGGAAAGCTCAAAACTACTGCAGCTAGAGCATTCTAGGGAAACATTGATCATGCCAGGGAACCCGGCTGAGGGTCCTCAGAGAACTGCAAGCCACAGCACTGCATGGCAGCTGTTATTAAAACACGGGCAGGCAAACAGCAATTGGTAGAGCATATAGCAAAGCCTCCTGTAGAAGTCACCTGACCTAGCTCTGAAAATGCTAACGTGCTTTTCTCGTTCTCCCTAGGCAGGCTGAGGTAGCATCTGTCACGAGGATTAAGATTGTTATAGCAGGATTGCAAAATGGGGGAAAAAACTAATATTTTGAATAATAGCTTTAGTTATTCAAATTAGGATTTTTTTTAAAGATTTATTTATTTATACATACAGCTGGGGTACAGGCCAGAGGTGTGGAGTGGTGAGAGGCTTCACCAGAGAGAGAGTGGGGAGCAGAACAGGCAGATCAGAAATACACTGCTGAGGAGAGCAGCGGGCGAGGCAGGAGAGGTCTGCCGCACCATGTGGGATTCTCCCCGGCTGGGCGTCGAACTCGCATCCCTGCTTCGGACAGCTCCACAGCGCAGCGCTTAACCGCTGCGCCACCAGGGAGGCCTCAAATTAGGATTTTGTACCAAAACATGAAACTTAATTAATGAGAGAGAAAGGTTCCTTTATTTCCCTTTTGGACATATGAAAGCCATCCAGGATCATGAAAGTCCATGCAGAGAGGAGTCAGTCCGGAAGATGGTGGGTGGACAGGGTCCTTGAGTCATGGCTTCCTTCAGGGACAGCCAGAATAGCTGGGAACATAGGACCAGTGTCTTGTCAAGAAGAGCCAGAAACCATCAGAAAGGGTAAGAAAGACCTAGAAACAGTGAATCAGGAAAGGTGCCAGCTTACCTGGAGGGATACCAGCTCTTCCCTCCCAAGTCCCCAGTACTCCCCCATGGCCCGGGGCTGGGAAGGAGAGGACATAACTCATAGGAGGGCATAACCCTTTCGACAGTTCAGTGACGGACATCCAGGAGGCCAAGGACTGGCTATGGTAGTGGGGAGAGACACCCGTTCCCCCCGGCTGTGCACACCCTGGCAAGCCCTTGGCAAAGCTGGCAATCCAGCATCCTTCCACCCACAAAAGGAGTACTGGGAGACCCTCCTTGGATGGCTTGGTTGGACCATACAATGGATATTTACTTAGTTCTGAATTTCCCTCCTTGTCTGTTCAGACTGTGTGCCCATTTATGCTCTGGAGCACTGTCCAGGCAAGAACGAAAAGAACGGAAAGAATGAAAAGGCATAATCCAGAAGGATCGGCCTGGAGTTCTCAGTCCTAGAGAGACAAATACATCACTCTTGGTCACTCTGTGGCTCAGTGGAACCTTCCTTCTTGAGTGACAAGCTTATGAGGCTTGTCCAGATTTATTTGGTTGACCTTGGCCTTGACCACTGCATCGCAGACCCAAGGCCACTATGGGAGCTAAGGGAAAGGTTTGTATGGAAAACTGAATGGGAGGAAGGTGTCGGAAGTTTAGGTTCACATACATGCACCCGAAGACCCAGCAAATTGACTGAATTAAATTCGCCTTTCTTTCCTTTCGCATCTCATTTGGTGTTCATAGTTATGGCAAACCCCTGGCTTATATCTTCACATTGTAAAATGTTTTGCAATCTGCATAGAAATTTGCTATGTACAATCCTATTAGATTACCACAATCATCCCAAGCTGGGCAGTAATAATTATTACTCATTTTACAAACAAGGAATCCAAAGAAACTCAGGGAGGTTCAACAATCTACTTACACCCCTTTTGAAGTCAGACTCTCAGATTTTTAAGTGCAGTGTGTCTTATTACATCATGGAGCTACTTAAAGTCCTTTGAATAAAGACAGTGCCCTCTTTTCTTAGGCGTATAGGAAGCAGTCCAGTGTAACTTACGATTTCTGTTCACTTCTAAAGCAACGGCAGCACGTTAGATTAGGTGCAGGTTGAAAGGGAATATGAAGAACAGGCTCAGGAGCTTGCTGCCTTGCATGTACAACAGCAAGCAGTGAAACTCCTACAGGAAAAATAGAAGGATCCATTTTACTTTTGACATAGAAACTTACTGATTTTTCTACATAGGAAATTTCAGATGGGTATAGTTCTTTGCAACATTGCCATACTAACAATAAATGAAATAAACATAAAACCTAACAGTAGAACATGTGCTTTGTGTGTGCGTGGCCATAGCAAGAAGGAAAGTAGGATGATAGATTTCATCAGTGTGGAAGGATTTCTCAAAATCAGCAAAGAATAAGAAAGAAGAGCAATTTACTTGATTGTTGTACTGGGGAAGCATAAAGTTTAGGTAATGTGTGTTTGCTGAACCCCATTAAAGGAAAGAGTTCTGAGGAGACAGCCTCACATTCATCCTCACCTGTCTGGGTTTTTCTGTGTGGGTTTTCCTTTGAAGAGGAAGAGAATAAATCACTTTCCCGGTGTCTTATGATTTTATGTTCTTTTTGTCTGCCATATATGTAAAAAGGTGAAGACGTCATACTTTTAGCAGCTGGCAGGTAAATTCCTCTTCCCAGGAGTTCCACCCTTATTTGGAAAATACTCAGTAGGGCCATTCAAAGAGGGTTAAATTCTAGGGAATGAAGCTGGCCGGGTCAGTTCAGCCATAACCTCATCCTGTTAATAAAAATGATGTAAGCCCTACTCGTCATCTGATGAAAAGCTGGAAGATGCTGAATGGTCTGAATGGTAACTAAAATTGGTATGATGATTAGGAATGTAAGTAAATATCTTTTAAAAATCTGTTAATATTAGGGTCTGAATATATACATCATATTGAAAAGTCTGTAATTATCATGTACAAAAACTGCTATTGGCATAACTTCTGTTGAAAATTAACCTAGTTTAACATTAAATGATAATTTTGTGGTTTGAATAATTACTCAATGCCAGCTTAAGATAACTACTTCTTGTCCTGAATAGAAAAATATTGATGTAGGAATTAAGCTGATGATAAAATTGTATGAGATAATAGCTTTTACATACTATGGTTACATATTATTTCTGTAAATATGAGAGGGAGTTCCCAAGGCCTCAAGGGAAAGGCAGGCAGTGTGAGGAGACACACTGTCTGGTCCCCAGTGGAGGGTGGAGGTGGAGTTAGGAAGTGGGTAGGGAGGAAAGAAGAGGGGGCATAGGCAGTAGAGACTGTGGGGTGTGGTGTCACATGACCCGAGACTCCCCTGGGGCATCGTTCACTTTTTGAGATGATTGAAGAGAATGGACAGTTTCAGAACCCTCCAAGGCCTGATTCCAGTTTGAGTGAGGAAAACTGAGAATGCCGGGGCATAGCAGTGCCATTAGCAAGCTTCCCAAATCCCCCAAGGGCAGGGAGTTCTTTTTGATCATTTTAGTACATTTTTCATGTTTGAACTGATCCAAATTGCTTGCTTTGCTAGTTTTTAAATTGGGGTGTGGAATACCAAGTGTCTCCTCTACTCAAGACACCATGATTCTCTCATGATCAAAATTACAGTTTCTGAAATCTGGTCTTTGAAGGCCCTCCAGGTGGTCTGTGGTTGCCCAAATGCAATGAGTAGGCTTTGTTTGAACAGTATTTTCTGCTAAACATTTGAACTCTCTATAAAAGGCTACAGAAATAGATATTTGAAAATTAAACCACAAAGATGCTAGGCAAACCCTTCAAATTGTGTGAGCTGTGTGTGTGTGTGTGTGTGTGTGTGTGTGTCTGGTAGCAAGGAAAAACTGAGGTAGGTGGTCCAACAGATTTCCTTCAGTGTGGCTCATAGTCTGAAATCTCATTTGAGATGAATTTAAGCCAAACTCTTATAAGACACTAAGATATCAAACCACTTTGTTTGAGAAATCCTTGAAACAGGTATTTGTAACTGATATTTCAACTGAAAAAATATCTTGACTCTAAACTTTTGTGATTTCTTTTCTGACCGTAACAGCGACATAGGTTGTCCATATTAGCCTCATATCCAATTTTATTTCTAGTAGTATAAATAATCACTTGGCTTTGAAGTTTAGGGCTGAGTTATATTTTAAGGCATGGTTTACAAAGGGGTTCCTAGGAAATCCATTCTCAGAAATCTTTTTGAAAAAAGGACAAGTGGGGGAATACAATGGAATCTGAGAAGCTAGCCCTGAAGTGGGGCTCTGAGGGTAGCTTCTGAAGGGGTCTGGAGAAAGTGGTGGTCTCTGTGGCTTCACAAACAAGCATCGGTGGCATTCCTGGGGCTGCTTTGAGTCAGCAGATCCTGCGGTCTGGAAGAAAAGCTGGGTATCAAGGGTCCTCCTGTCCTCTGATACCAGATCCCCCTGGAGATTATTTAGATAATGTTAGTATTCTCAAAGCGATTATAGCATTTACTTTGCGATGAGTGGAAGTTTCTATTGTCCCAGAACCTCAACACTTGTTATTGGCTGGCTCTTAAATTTTGACTAATCTGTAAACTGGGTGCTGATATCACCTTGTGGCTTTAACTTTCATTTTCCTGATAATGATTGAGGTTGGGCATCTTTTTGTTTTTAGTAACCTTCTGGATGTCCTTGTTTCTAAAGTACATGTAACTTTTGCCTATTTTTCTAGTAATTTGTCTCATTTTTTTTTTGAATCTTAATTCCTTATATACTCTGGATATTCTTCCTCTGTCAAGTTTATGTATTGCAAATATCCCACTATGTGACTTGCCTCTTTACTGTCTTAAAAAAAGATCTATCAGTCTTTTTTCTTAATGGCTAGTGCTTATTGTGAATACTAAGACCCAGCGATTCCAGTCCTAGAAATACGTTCTAGAAAAACTCATGAGAAGCTCTTCAGGTGATCATAGCAGCTTTGTTTCAAGTAGGAAAAAGAAGCCCAAACCTAGATGCTCCCTAAATATCCATCCCGAGAGATGATAAGACCACATAGCCATGTCCATACAAGACAATGAGCTACGAACACCTATGTGCACAGGAATTTATTTCACAAATATGCCATTATCTGAGAAAAAATCCTTTTGATTTAAAATAATATTAGGGATAAAAAAACAAACAGTCCTTAAGCTTTAAAGAGAGGAAAGGGTGCGTCGAGTCTCACAAACTTCAGGATTAAAGACACCTCTGGGGAGAAGAAGAAGACCCAAGATGAGGGGCACACAGGGCTTTGAGGTGCTGATGACATTCTTTTAAGCTGACACTTGTTTGCACAGCTATTCACTTTATTAGCTTTAAAATGAGCCTATGTTTTGTGTTCTCATTGCTACATGATGTTTTCCCAATAAAATATTTTAACAGATACTATTCTCCTTACAATCACACTTGTCATTCTAGTTTGAGGGAACTGCATAAGAGATTCTGGGTAATTAAGGGGAGTGGTTCTCCAAAGCCAGCTGTGGGGCTGGCACATCAGACTCACATGCGCCATGTGTTAAACGTAGACTTTGGGCCTCTACCCAGGTTCCTGCGTCAGAACGTGCAGGGTGGGGCTGCGGAATCGGTGTCATTTGCTCAGGGAATTTTCTACCTACACATGTGAGTTCACCCCAGGGCCCCCAGTCCTCTGAGGTACTCCATGGCTTCCTGCTGCCCTCTCGTGGCCAGTGTCTCCAGCCAAACTGAGCAGACAATGCTAGCCAAGATGAGCAAGAAAGCAGATTCTGCTCCAGGGTCAGAGGTCGGGCTGGGGTCGGTGGAGGCTCTGAGAACTTGCACCGTTGAGCCTTATGCCAACATGTGGTACCTGGTACACGCTATTCCGTCTACCATTTCTGTTGCAGTCCTAATTACTCTAGGGTGGCTTAGCTGCCTGCACCTTCTCTGTGCTCTTCTTGATAACACTGGTCTCATGGTGCTATGGTAGACCTTCCTTCCTGCTCATGTAGTCCTGCTGCTTGGCACTGCCTGTCCTGGAGATCCCAGACTCAGAACCCCGCCTCCCTCATTAGGATCAAAAGCCAACACTGAGGATGACAGAGCAGATAGTCTACCTTTGATGGCATCATTGATTGACAAATCAGTGTCAAAAGCCACTCACCTGTGTTCTGTATAAAGCTGCCACTAGTCAGACAAACTTGTTGCTGTTACTTTCAGCTAGAAGCGTCCCTAAAGGATCTGTATTTTTTAACTTTCTCTATCTCTACGTAAGAGCCAAACGATGTGATTTCAGGGGTTGTAATACTGCCTCCAGTCCCTCAGCTTCGTCTAGGACAGAATTTCTCAGCCTTAGCACTGTTGGTACCTGGGACTCAAATCCTTTATCATGAGGTCTGTCTTGGACAGTGAAGACGTTAAGCAGCACTGGCCTGACCTCTGCTTCCTCCATGTCACTCCTCCCTAGTCCAGACAACCAAAAATGTCTCCAGAAATTGCCAAATATCCTGGGGAAGGGGGGGGGAGGCAAAATTGTCACTAGGATGAGAATCACTATCTACAACTGATTGAGGTGAAAAGCCCATTAGCAGAGCCCTGGTTCTGTGCTTTGGTATCCATTTTAAGGCAATTTTTAGTAACTGGTAAAGCTGGCTAATTTCATTGTTATTGTTCAGATTTTTTTGTTGTTCTCATATGTTTGTTCTTCCAGTTGAAGGTTGTAATTGTTTTGTCAAGTGCCCCCAAATGGGTTGTTTTTGGTTGAAAATTTGTGGATTAATATCAGAAAGCAGAATATCCTATAATAGGAAATCTTTGTATCCACGGCCACACTATGGCTTTTAATTTATTCCAGCTTACTTTGATGTCTGTCAATAGGGTTTTAATTTTTCCTTCATGTTGATCCTGCCTATTTCCCATTGCTGTGAAGAGGCATGGTGGCTCAGGGGTCATAGCAGGGATTCTAGAGTCAGGTTGCTTGGTCCAAATTGCAGCTCCAGCACCTTCTAGCTATGTGAGCTTGCACAAATTGTATGACCTCTAATCATTGCACTTTTCTCATCTGTAAAATGAGGATAATAGAACTTACATCATGGGTTTGGAGTGAGGATAAACAAGAGGTTATTTAAAACATGGAAAAGACAGAAGAGTGCCTGGCTCACTGCAGCCAACGCTATCACTATAACAAAAGAAATTTTACACAACCGTAAAACTAACAACCAATAGAAAAACTACTGGTAGACATTTAGTATTGTATACTTTTTTTATTTTATATATATATATTTTACATCATTCTTCTTTTTTGTACAATGCATGCTTTCTCCTCTCAGGTGCAGTCCCCATAAAATTTCCACCACCAATTCACCCACGCACTATTTGGAGGACAGTTAGGCATTATTGATCACCACTTCAAACATGTATCCCTTTGATCCAAGAAATTCAGTTAAAAAAATATTACCTCTGTATTTTAAGAATTTAATTGTTAGGGCCTCCCTGGTGGTGCAAGGGTTTAAGTCTCAGCACAATGAAGCTATCTGCAGCCACTGCAGCACGAGTTCAGTCTCCAGCCAGGGAGCTTCCCACATGGCACAGCTACTCCCCCACTGCTCCCCTCAGCAGTGTATTTCAGTCAATCCACCTGTTCTGCTGCCCACTCTGTTTCTAGTGAATCCTCTCACTCCCCCCACACCTTTAGCCTACACCCCAGCTCTTGTATGCATAAATAAATAAATCTTTTTTAAAAAGAATTTAATTGTCAAAACCCTCTAGCTAAAGATCACCAGGGACATATTTATAATTCACACGAGGTGTCTTAATAAAAAGGTGCTAAAATGAACACATTTTAGGATTTGAGTTTGGATTGGGTAATTTTCAGGTGAGTCTAAGGAATGTTCTAGATTATACACTGTCAGAAAGGTGGAGCAAGTCTGTGAATGGGAATCTTATTAAATCTTGCCATAGGAAGGGCAGAGTAGAGGTCAGATAAAACTGTCACTAGTAAAGAATCAGAAGTCGCTCATTTAGCAAGAGAGACATGGGTTTGGCACTTTGTATGGCAGTGTCTTCCTCTGAATTGGATGTTCTGTGAGAAGTTTCTGTCCAGCAGAACAATATGGCTTAGCTACAAGCGTCAAATGGTTTCTAACAACCCTGAGAACTGTTCCTAAACAACAGGGCTTTCTTTTATTTTTCTTTCTCATAACATACACACAATGAGTCATTGTTTTTAATAGCAAGTAAAGGAAATAATGTAAATAACCCAAGTTCAGAAGCTGATTAAAAATTATGTATATCTTCACAGGAAAATACTATGAGTTGTTAAACAGATTGAGCAGACATGAAATCATATCTCTTATATATTAGGTGAAAAGAGCCACAGGACAATATAAATGCATTCAACAGTCTACACAGCATATATACATGTTCATGCACTCATGGAAAACTTCCAAAAATACTGTAAACCCCAAATATTATCAACAGTATTTATCTCTGAAGAATGGCATGCAATACAAAAGGGAACTTTACGTAATATATCACTGTACTTTTTAAAATAAAAATGTTGAATTACTTTATTACTAAAAATAATTTGAAATTGTGATAAGCAAAAAAAGAAAAGATTTGCTTTCAAATTTCAGTGATGCTGAGCTGCATGATTAGTAAAGCAAGCAATCCCAAGTTTGCTCATTAGTGCTGTTACATGGTAAAAATAGACTAATTTAATTTGGCCATTCCTCCAGGAACCTATTTAATTCAGATAACAGTCCCCAGAGAATGCCCACAGGGAAATAATCTTCCCCTTATTTCCTCTGGGTGAAGCATTGGTATTAGAGTTTCTGAAGTCATTAAAGTAACTGGATAATATTATGTTTTGAAAAAAGCCAATCATTCCTTCTTCCTATATAAAAGAATACAATAGTCCTATACAATGAAAATGAATACTGTAGGAGAAATGGATTGGCTCAGGCTCTTTTTTTGCCTCCAGCCACTAGCCTTTACCTGCAGCAACCTTGCTTCCCTCCAAGGTTTCCTTGCCCACATGTGATATGGTCTTGGTGCAAAAAGCACTTGGGGTGCAAGCACAGGCTTGCACAGCCACCTGGGCCCAAGAGTCATGAGCATGGGGCACGCGTGCCCATGACTACAGACACCCAGGCGGGGAAGCCGGATAGCAAGGAAGCTTGCTTGGTCCCCAGCCCTCCAGCCCCCCAGCCTCCCTTACCTGCTGCTGTGCCTGTGTATTAGCTCCCTGCTTCAGCACTCAAGGCCTGACAAATCTACTGAAAACATCAAGATCCTATCCATTTACCCTAATCAACAATGAACCTGCTCTCCCCAGTCTGGGACACTTGCCGCTACAAATACCCACAGATTTTAACAGGTAGCTGAATCAAGACTACCTGATTCAGGTAGGAAGAGGACATTTTTAAGATGAGATTCAAACATCACACAAGACCGATTCCTTTAATGTCAAGTCATCTGCAAAAAGTCACGAAATGAATTTACTTCTCCAAATTGCTGTCATCAAATGTTCCATCAAATCCCCCCCCTTTTCACTGCAGTGTATGTTTCCTTAGCCACACTGTAGCCTGACTCCATGTGGAAACACATGGACTTGAACAGAAGGCCTGGTCAGCATGTTAGTCTCCAGTCCAGAAGTTCTCACCTCACTGTAGGGCAGGCTACAATTATTCTTTATCACTCCCCTCCATCTTCAATCTTACCCTCCTCCCTTGCCTGCTCCTTTGCTGTCAGATCTGTTAAGGGGAGCTGGAGAATAGAGGCCTCCTTTTGTGGCACCCAAAAGTATGTGGGCTGCTTTCCTGCTGGTTGGTTATAACGCTCCCTCCACTTGCCAGGCTCGTGCTGGAGGCAGTGGGTGGAGGCAGTGCAGGTGCTGTCCGTTTGTCTTGGTCGTCACAGCTGAACCAACCAATTGAATCTATGTTGCCTGGGTGTGGGCAGGTGGATGGCACAACTGGCCCCGCTGGTGTTGATACAGTCCAAAACAGCTCCTCTGGACAGTGGCATCTCATTTTCAATGTGAATGCATATTCACTGACCATTCAGCTAAAGGCAAAACGCCACGTTTTTTTTTTGAATGCTTGCCCTTCTCTCCTCCTCCTTATAGTAGCTGGCATGCCTGCAGCTCCCAAACACACCCCTATTCTGGGAGTGTGGGCACTGATGGGGTACTCTCTGGGATACAGTCTATGAAGTATCGAAGGAGCATAGAGCATCTAAGCATCTAGCCTCTCTTTACGAGTACGTCACTGCACAGACTGGGCCCCAAGCTGGAGTGTGTGTGTTTGGGAGGAGAGGGGCTGCTGGCAGCAGCAGCAATGGCCTGCTTCACAAGTCCGGTAGGGAAGAGGCTGCTGTTGCAATTTCGAGAGTAGATCAGATCACATTTGTTTTCTACTAAGGGCCCCATCACCAATTCTAGGAAAAAGCAAGGATCAGCCCATTTGGCATCTTGGCTCTTTCTGGGTTTCAGGCACCCCCTCCATTTTCCTTTCTCCTCCTAGTGACATCCACAGGGCCTTGCCTCCAGTTCCAAATCTGCTCCTTTATGGATTTCTCTGGAACTATGGGCACAGAGCTTTTCAATGTCTTTTGCATCATACCACCACAGATCAAAACAAAAAAAAATCTATTATCACGGATATTTGGATATTATAAACACACGCGTGGACAGAATGGGCAGCCGCTCTACCCTTTTCTGCCATCTCTACCTAGATTTTCCTTCCTGCACTTTCCCTACCACTCCTCTTCATGAGTTATTCCCAGGGTGATTTGCTTTAATGATCAGCTGGATTATCTCAGAATGTCAATCTAAGAAGTGCCTCGAGCCGCAGTGTTATGTAAGCACAAGGTCCCAAGAGGGGTATGAGCTGGAGCTGGAATCTCAAGAATGGTTCTTCAGCATTTCATCTAGTGAGGGTGGCACTAGCTTATCTTTGGTGTTTGTGGTCTTAGTTCAAAGCCTCCCAAAGTTTATGCTTCTTTTATTCCTGAGATGTGTTTCAAGAGACTCTTACTTTTTGAGAGAATATTGTTAGAAATTGAGGCAATACCTTGAAAGATGCACTTCCAATTGCTCGAGTGTTTTAAACCTGTACACTTACATATTCCTTTTCTGTCTTCCAAGCTTTCACTTGAAAAGTAAATGCTTGCTCTGTTGGGGTACAAATGCAATAGATTCCCCCCTCCCCCAGCTGTGCTAATAAAGGTCACGAGCACACTTGCCCCTCACAAGGCCTGCAACTTTATTTGCAGAACTCTCAAAACCTCCCTTTAGAAACCTTCTAAAGGTATTTGAAAACCTGAGTGACCTGAGTCCCTTCTAACTCTAAATGGATGAATTTACGAACATACCGCAGAAACTTGGGACAGACATGAAGCAACTGTATTTATCGGAGAAGCAGTAAACTGGAAATAATCTGAAGGCAGCTTGAAATCAATGCTACCTGAAGATAATGAAAGTGTATTATGGTCTTCAAGATCAAACCTTCTTAGATGTTTCATAAAAACTTGGCCTCTGTACCAGCAGCTAATGTTTTGCGAGTCATTTATGAATAAAGGATAGCATTTTTAGTATTTCATGTCTTTTAAGCTTTCTTCTACTGAGTAAAATAATGTGCAAGGGGGAATTTAAAAATGAATTTCTTATTTTGTGCTTTGAAGTACCATTGCCACCAGCTTGCCTTCCTTCGCCCATTGTGTGAGCCTAAGCTCGCCGTCCCTACTCAGACAACACGCAGCAGAAATGTGCACCAGCAGCTCAGCTGGAGCAGGAGAGGCAGCAAAGAGCCCTGGATGGTGCAAGCTCTGGATTTCTATTTTCTGTGTGACCTGGATAAGTCACACTTGATCTCAGAGAGGCTGTTTCCTTGTCTGCAAAAGGGCAAGAAGACCCAGACCCTGCCCATCTCGGAGGCTGTGGGAGGAATCAAACACAGGCACGTGAAAACACTTTGAAAGCTCCAAAGTGACTCCTCATAAAAGGGGACACAAAGCATGCTGGCACCTCTCGCATCAAGTCTTTGATTGTGTCCACTGGATATACACATCATGAGAATTAACTTGCAGGAGAAAAGGAATTTGGCAAGCTGAGAACAATGGTGACATAAATGATTCAGCTGGGTGATAACAAAAACCTGTCAGCCAAGTACTAAAAGAGCAGGTGCTGCTGCTCGTAAGATGATTGCCTCATTTCAGGTCACAAATGCTTGTTGGGGCACGAGGCAGGGGCTGCCAGGCGGGACCGAGCCAGGAGTGCACCTGTCTCCAGAGAGTGAGAAGAGCGGGGACAATTTCCTCTCATGTGGGAAAAAAAAGAAAATATTTTCTCTCTTCCTCCTCCTCCTCTTCCTCCTCTTTCTGCTCCTCCCTTCCCCTCCCCTCTTCCTTGTGCTCCTTCTCCTCCTCCTCTCCGGCAGGAGACATTGCAATGACAAACCTTAATGAAGTACTTAGTTTCATTTGCTTCCTTTCAACATGGTTTTTAAACCACCTTTTGCATAAAAGACCAAAAATGAATAAAGAGCAGATTCTACTATAGTGGTTCCTCTAAAATAAGGCTGCGTGGTCTCATTTTTACTTTAGAAATTCAGCAGCAGATCATCACCTACTACTACACAAACTGCTTCTTAAAGAATAACCCATGCCACACCAGCTCAAGACAATATTTTGAAATGTAAATTCCTGAGCTTCATGTCAGGACTGAGAATCTGAAGGTTTAGGGGTCAAGGAAACTACAAAGTCAGCAAACAACCCGGTTGATTTACATCTGTGATCATCCAGTCTTTCCATTGACCATTTGAATAACAAATGCTATTTGAAAGATTTGGTGGATTTTGGAAAGCAGAAACCAGGAACACAGCCATTTTAAAGTATAGACATATTTAGAAAGAATTCCAAACACTGGACAGTATAATTTTTTTTTTAAGATTTATTTATTTATACATACAAGCTGGGGTACAGGCCAGAGGCGTGGGGTGGCGAGAGGGTTCACCAGAGACAGGGTGGGGAGCAGAAGAGGCAGATCAGAAATACACTGCTGAGGGGACCAGCGGGCGAGGCAGGAGAGGACTCCGCACCATGTGGGAATCTCCCCGGCTGGGCATCAAACTTGCATTGTGCGCTGCCGACAGCTCCATAGTGCAGCGCTCAACTGTTGCGCCACCGGGGAGGCCCTGGACAGTATAATTCTGATGAAGAGTTTGATAAACAGAGGTGGTTTTAGGCAAAATTTAGGTCTCCAAGGTAAACTCAAAAATTTTCATTTAAAATTGCAATTCTCTTTTCTCAGTTTCCCTACAATTCCATGTTCCATGGCCAATGAGGTTTTCTCCTCTGTAAGTGACCTTAGCTGGCATTAGTCAATTAAAAAAATTAAAGCAACTGTATGTCTGGTCACATACACCAGGTATCTCAAGGTATTGTGGATTAGATTGCAGACGACCACAATAAAGCTAGTATGGCAATCAAGCAAGTCACATGAATTGTTTGATTTCCCAGTGCACATGAAAGTTCTATTTAACATTACACTTAGTCTATTAAGTATGCATTTATCATGATGTCTAATTAAAAATATTTTATTGCTGAAAAATGCTAACAATCATCTGAACTTTCAGTGAGTCAGAATTTGGGGCAAGGTCTTGCCTCTCAAGGTTGATGACTGCTGGAAAAATGGTGGTTGCTGCATGTTGGGGTGACTGGCAATTTCCTATTAAAAAAGAGCAAGGAAGTTCACCACATGGACTGACTCTTCCTTTCGTGAAAGATTTCTCTGTAACAGGTGATGCTGTTTGAAATGTTTACCCCCAGTAGAACTTTCAAAATTGGAGTCAGTCCTCTCAAACTCTGCCTCTGCCTCATCATCTAAATTCATGTCTTATTCTAAATCCTTTGTTGTTATTTCAACACTGTTCACAGCATCTTCACCAGGAATAGCTTCCATCTCAAAGAACAACTTTGTTTGCCCATTCATAAGAAGCAATGGCTCATTCATTCAAGTTTTATTATGCGATTGAAGCTGGTTAGTCACATCTCGGATTCCGTTTCTAATGCTAGTTCTCTTTGTATTTCTGCTACATCTGCAATCACTGAAGTCTCGAGTCCTTCAAAGGAATCCATGAGGGTTGGATTCAACTTCTCCAAATTTCTGCTAATGTTAATATTTTTACGTCTTCCTATGAATTATGAATGTTCTTGATGACTTCTAAAATGGTGAATCCTTTCCAGAATGTTTTTAATTGATTTTGCCCAAATCTGTCAGAGGAATTACTTTTTATGCAGCTACAGCCTTATGAAATTTACTTCTTACATAAGAAGTCTTGAAAGTTGAAATTACCCCTTGACCCCTGGGCTACAGAACAGAAGCAGTATTTGCCAGCATGGAAACAACATTAATCTCCTTGTATATCTCAGAGCTCTTGTGTGACCAGGTGCATTGTCAGTGAGTAATAATATTTTGAAAGGCATCTTTTTTTCTGAGCAGTAGGTCTGAAAGGAGGCTTAAAATATTCAGTAAAGGTTGTAAACAAATATGCTGTCACTCATGCTCTGTTGTTCCATTTATAGAGCACAAGCAGAGTAGAGTTAGCATAGTTCTTAAAAGCCCTAGGATTTTCAGACTGGTAAGAGGGAGAATAGATTTCCACTTAAAGTCGTGAGCTGTAGTAGCCCCTAACTAGAGAGCCAACCTATCCTTTCGCGCTTTAAAGATAGGCATTGACTTCTCTCCAGCTTTGAAAGACCTAAATGGTATCTGCTTCCCAGATAAGGTTTTTCTAGCTACAGCAAAAATCTGTTCTTTAGTACAACCACCTTTATCAATGATCTCAGTTAGAACTTTGAATAACTTGCTGCAGCGACTTTAACAACACTTGCTGCTTCGTCTGCATTTTTATATTATAGCGACAGGTTCTTCCTTCTACCTCAACCTCTGCTACCCTCAAACTGTTCTGCTGCAGCTTCTTTACCTCTCTGAGGCTTCATAGAATTGAAGCCAGCTAGGACCTTGCTTTGGATTAGGCTTTAGCTTAAGTGAATGCTGTGGCTGGTTGATCTATCCAGACCATTAAAACTTTCTCTATATCAGCAATAAGGCTGTTTTGCTTTCTTATCATTCTTATGTTCACTGGAGTCGCATTTTTAATTTCTTTCAAGAACTTTCCTTTTGCATTTACAATCTAGCTGTTTGTTTTTAAAGTGGGAGCAGCAAATTTCATAGCAACAGATCAATGGTTTCTACCATTAGCAGTTGAGTAAGAATTTAGCTGAAAATCATACCTTTTGATATATAGATTATGAAGGATTTTATAGGGTTACTCAGGAAACAAACCACGATTTATAGCATGATTTCCGTGGTAAAATATGTTCCCAGTTCTAAACAATTAAACTATAAATACTTTGTATCACAATCCATATAGGTTGGTCACTTGCTTTATGAGACATCTTTCTTCCAGAATCATAGTGGTGAATTTCACTTTTCATCCTTTTAGACTCATTCCTTTAAGTGAGAGTTCAAATATATGTCTTCGTTTTAATGGTAGGAATTCAATTTTTATAAAACGGAAAATGTTTTTACAATGGTTGTTTAATTAACATGGTTTTGTTGTAGCAGGAGAGTGTATTCTCTCCACAGATTTGCATACTAAAAGGATGTCTCTATGTACTGAAAAATTTCTTGAAAGAAATCTCTTGAGAGGAAAATATCTTTTCTTTGTATATTCAGAGAACAATGAGTCGGGAAAAGTGCTAACCCAAATTTTTCCCAGCAGAACCTTGCACAAAATTGACTTAGCATCTAAGTGCAAAATGAAATCTTCTGTTTTAATTATTATTTTAAATTAAACTGTTCAGTTATTTTAGCTAATTTGTGCATACATGTATGTATTGTAACAATATTTGGTCTAACTGGTGAGTATTTGAGTTTATTTTTAATCTGCTACAAAAAATGAAACTGACCTTGGCTTGTGATGTTGACATACATTCTGTGGAGAATGTCCCTGAACATTTTCTCTGATGATTAAGAAAGAAAGCAGAGAGGAGGAGCAAAAAGACTCTCTGCACTGAATCTGTTGAGTTCCATTTTACAGTGTTGCCCAGACTGTGCTTTGAACAGGCTGATTATAGAAAATCAGTGTGAGAATGTGATATTCCTCTGCAATTTCTGAAGAAACTTTATTCTTGAAGTGTCACAGAAAAACTGCTGGTAATCACTGAGCAAGGTTAGTATCAATCTGGCTCTCTGAAAATGACTGTTTCAAAACAAGTTTCCTAACAAAATGGAGAGTCTCATAAAATTTCTATATTTTAATAAGGTAGTAATATTTTGAATAAATTGATTTAATATTGAATCTCTAAGTTACAGTTCATAAATACTGTTGCTTATTTTTCTTTCTTGCATATCTTTCTAAAATATCCTTTCTGATTCATTCAGTACAGGAATATTGGGGTCAACTATTTTATTGTATTTAAGTGATTAACAATGTATTATATGAATAACTTAGTCTAGAGGTAATATTTAATAAATGTATCCTCATGCCTTTTTCCAAGAGAGTATTTTTCCCTTAGAAAGTCTAATGGTAGCATTGTTCTGAAGAAAATTTTTTGGAAAATTTTCCTGTGTTCCAAGGAAAATTTTTAAAAATCTGTTTGTATTAGGCACATTATTATTTTCCCCCTTTTCCCAAGCTCTGTTCCTCACCTAAATTGAACATATTATGGAATGCTAAGGTATCTTTTGGCTATAGCCAAAGTAGAGGGTGATGCCTCGTGGGAAGATACGGAAATGCTAGCAAAGTTGATGGGGACAAATTGTGAAGGGCCTGTCTGTCACTGGTGCCAGATGATTGCAATGCTCCACGACTTGGCATGAATTAATGAGGCTTAATTTGGGCTACCATAACAAATTGGCATAGACTGGGTGACTTAAATAACAAATGCTTATTTCTCACAATTCTGCAGGCAAGAAATCTGAGATCATGGTGTCATATGGTTGGATTCTGGTGAGAGTCCTGGCTTACAGAGGTGTCTTCTCCTTGTAGTCTCACTTGGTAGGAAAAGCAAGGGCTCTGTTCACTAACTCTTCTTATAAAGGTATTCATCTTATTCCTGAAGGCTGCACCCTCCTGATTTAATTAAGTTTCAAAGGGTCCACCTCTACATTACAATGGGAATTAGGGCTTAACTATATGAATTTGGGGGAAACTTAAACATTTAGTCCACCACAAACAGCAGCTTTGAGATTCACGTTGTTTTCCCCGCAAAGTTCCTTGCAGACTATATACTCCTCCTAGGGATGAGGGTGTGAGAGGGAGGCATTGTTTCTTTCTCTTTATGTCATTCCCCACATGGCCTGGCAGAGATAGCTTCTTTCTTTGCTGTTTAAATTTACCAAAGATCAATGACTACCACTATCTGAGTTTCTACTGCTCAGATGTTTTACTCTGAACAGAATAGAGGTATTGGAAGGGCAAAGGAACAGGTATTACATAGTTGTACAGGAAGAGTCCATCTCTCACAAGTCACTACCAACTTCCCACCTTCATCTTGGAGGAGAGTTGCTAAGGCCATGTTCTCAGTCCACATTACAAATTTTTATTAAGGACCTCATCTGTGTTATGTGCTGGGGATGTAGCAGTGAACAACTGATTGGATTCCTTCTGGAAAAGCTTAAAATTTTGAAGGTGCAGGTCTAAATTTTGAATTTAGACCTGTTTTAAATAATACTGAAGAGACAATAGTTTCTTTTACAAATTTGTCATTTAAAAAGAAATTATACTTAAATTAAAAAAATATTTTAAATGTAGAGAAACCTATTACTACGCTGCATTATAATATTTATAGCATATTATATTCTGACTAAATAAAGCAAATGTTAACATTGTATCTTTGCAAACCATAATATATGGGAGTGAAAGTGGTTCTTAGAATGTAGTGCTGTGCTAGTTTCAAATCTAAAGTATTAGTCTTCTGTCTTCCAAAATATAACTTAGTTTTAATAAAAGTATTGAATGCAGCTTGTATCAAGTCCCCAAATCTCGGTCTTAAACATCCTTTTGTATCGCTATCAATAAATAGTATTGTTGACATATAGATTGAGCCAAGCAAAAGTGAGTTTATCAAAGAATCAAGACTGCAGACTCCAGCCCACAAACAGCCTCCTGATAACTCTGGGAAAGCTGTCCAAATTCTCTGCCTTTAATGAGAATTTTATACAGCCTGCAACGAGAACATTTTATATTTCCAAGAATTTTTACAGAGAAAGCTGAGGCAGGTGTCCTGTTAATATATCTATTTGATGTTGTCTATGCCTTGAGGAATACGTGGAGGGTTGTTAAAATTTACCCTATTTTGAGCCTTAGTTTTGGGGAACTGGGCGTTTAGCACCGTCATAAACCTTGAGGTCTTTCTTTGAAGTTACTAATTTGCCCAGAGACAACTTTTGTTGTTATTGGCCGCAGATTCTTTGCAAATTGGTCTAGCTGTGCTGTGCCTTGGCTCTTTCGCTTGCTCCCCTGGAGACCAGAGAGAGGGGTACTTTGTTAGTTGTTGATTTTACGTTTCAGATTGTGAAATTAGTCTTCTGATTTTTTATATAGAGCAGTTTTACTTTTTGAGTACCTTGGTGGCGAATTTAGTAATCATGACTAAGTTTTCTGTAAGCCTAAATTTAAGGCAGTAATGCTCAAAATGAAGACAACACAAAAAGAGTGTGCAGCTGTTAATTTTATTTGGCAGAATATGATTTTATATTCATTATACAAATCACCGAACATGAAGCTAGATAAAACCTTCAATGTTAGGACATCTGTGAAGATAGTGATTTTCATCCAAAGTCCACTCTGTGTGTGTGTGTGTGTGACAGAGAGAGGGAGTGAGAGAAAAGAGGTTGGGGAATTTACACGTTAAGGGTGAATGTGAATTAAAATAAATTAAAATGAAACGTGGTTGTGGTTTTGATAGTCACTGGTACACGGCGTGTGCGCTGGACTAGTCTGCGGGTGCGATGGAAGGCTGTGCCCGGAGAGGAGTAAGACGGAAGGTTAACAGCCCGGGAAGGGCCCTGAGCGAGGGTGGGCTGGGGAGCAGCAGCGCCGGGTCGACCAGGCCGGGAGGTGGAAAGCGGGCGCCGAGCCTCACGCCGGCCCTGAGTCAGTGCGCGGCGGTCTGGCGGGAAAGACCGGCCTTGGGGAAGGCGGCGCGGGAGCGACGCTGCCCAGCCGCAGCCGCGGTCAGTTATCTCCTGTAAAAGGTGCGCTGGGCGCCCGCCCAGAGTGAGCTGAAACCCCCGCGGGAAGAGGCGGGAGCCGCCGGCGAGCGGCCGCGGGCTCCTCCCCCGGCGCCTCCGCTATCTGGGTCAGGACGCTGCGGCCGCGGCGCTGGACTTCCGAACCCTCGGGCTCCGGGGCTGCCCTCTGGCCGCTGCTGCCTCCGGCCCAGCCCGCGCGCAGGCCCCCGGTCTCCCACCGCAGACAGGCCCGCCGGGTGAACCAGGTGCCTGCGGAGGTGGGTGGGCGGCGCGGCAGGAAAGGAGCGGCCGGGCGCGGCGGGGGGCGTGCAGCTGGGGGAAAGCACTTCCGGCGGTGGCCGCGGCACTTCCGGGTCGCGCGCTGTCTCCGGTGTGCCGCTGCTGTGCCGCCTCCCCGTCGCGGCGCGGGCCGCGGGGCTGCCTCGGGCGGCCCCCTCGCGGAGCCTGCTCCTCGGAAGCTTCGGCTCGGTTGGTCGCCGGTATTTCCGCGCAGGCCGCCTGTTGTGGGGTGCTTGGGGAGCAGGCAGCGTGCTGCTAAGGCCCGGGAGGTCCCTGCAAACCCCAAAGAGCTGCCATTCACACTTGCCTCCTGCACTTTGATATCCAGGGTCTTGAATCTCCAACAGACGTTTTTGTTTTGTTTTGCTTTTACTCAGATTACCTTTTACACAAAAAAACCTGAGTTTCAATGCGATATAAAATAGGAAAAGTAATGGAAACCTGATGAATTATGAGTATTAGAATTCATTTAGAAAGTATCAAGTTATGCAGGTCTTTGTGTGCAATCCGATCACATCAGAATAATTCTCCTGGGAAACGAAAACCTCAGAATGTACCTTTCCCCTTCTTGCAAAAAAATTTTTACATTGCTTGAGTTTGTATTTTCTCCCTAAAAATCGCTGATGAATTAAGTGGCTGATACATGCTAGGTATATGCTGAAAAAGGTTACAGGTAATTTAGTAAAGTATAATGTTTATATCAAAACTTGAAAATTAATTTTTCAGAAGTTAATTTTTCATGACAGTTTCTACAAAGGAATCATGTAAAACTAGAACCCAATATTTTGATGATTTATTATTCCAGTAGAATTCTTGGCTCTCTGGCAATAACCCTTATGTTTTACACATTAATTTTAGATGCCAATAATTTATATTGAAGTGTCTCATTTTCCATTGTTATCATTAATGCCTTACACATGTAAACTTTTAACAGAAATAATATTTAGAATCTGATTACCTTGTCCTTAGATTTTTTAGTCACTGTTTTTATACTAAATTACAACTAATTTGATAGTTTATGTAAGTTATATAAATATAATCTTTGAAATTATACTGCAGGCAAGCAAATGTTCTACTTATTACTTTCCTACACTGTTTTTCACAGTGATAGTTTTTAAATTATTGGCCCAGAAGCACATTGATTTTATACTGACAGAAAACTCAAACATGGGTTGAGTTTGAGTTAATTAGTCTCTAATTGCAGTTATGTAAAATAAATATCTGCAGCATTGACTCTAGTTTTTTTTCCCCCGGGTTGATTTTCGTAGTTCTGAGGTCCTCCTTCACCTCTGAACACTTCTGCCTAGTCAGCCCTCTCCTCACTCTCCATCCTGCAGCAGTGCATCCGGGAGTCTGATGACCCTGAGTGGAAGACTTGACAGCTGTGTGCCTGGCTTAGCAAAAGAGAGATAATATGCCTCAGAAGGTCATTTGGAATAGGAATAATTCCTAAGGAAAAGGTCAAACTAAATTTGATACTCTTTTCCTCCCTGTTTAAACCTGGTACTGTCTCAGGGATAAGATCACCTTCCTAGGTAGATTTTTTACTTCCATTTATTTACTTATTAAATGAAAAGCTAGACTATGTTTTTTGAATGTGAAGTTCAAGGAAGGCCCAGCAGGAATAGCCAAGAAAGCAAGTAGAATAGGAACATTTCTTTTACTTTATTCCCAAATCAGCATATGAATGTCCTTCATTAAGGATTCAGCATGTGAATATCATTTAGGGGAGAAAAAAAAAAGATAATCAAACTCGATGCATGATTATTAGATGTGAACCAGTGTAAGTCATGGGCATATAGTGATTTTTCTTTTATCTATGCCTTTTTTGTAATAATCTTTCAAAATAATTTAATATGCTAGAATTTTTTTGTGGAAATAAAATTGAGCAACTAAGAAGAATTACCTACAACTTCAGCTGAAATACAAATTGATCCAAATGTACTGCTTGGTGTATCTCCTGGATAGGATGGGAGTAGACTAATGGTTAAACTTACAGTTCATTGTTTCACTAATTAGGTAAAAATACTTTTGGCTTAAAAAACATTGATACCCGGTAAACTACCCTGAAGTCAGACAAATCAGATTAAGCAAGCAGGCTTTTACTGGAGCCCTGAATTAAAAGAAGTCTTAATTCTCTTAGGTATAATATTCACCAATACCTGAGATAATTTCTGAGAAATTATTATTTTAAAATCACTAGTCTTTGTTTACATTTCGTGAATATCAAATAGGATATTCTCTGTGTTCAATATATAGTCTATTTCTCAGGGATCTAAAGAGAAATCTTTTAGGCAAATCTTGAAAATAGATTCTTATTTCTTACACACACTTCTGTGTAAACCATCACATTTATTTGTCCATGTAGAATGTAAGAAATAGTAATGCTTGAATATTTGGAGTCATTGAATATAAGCCATCAGAAGCCACATTTCAGGTATACAACTGAATTCAGAGTTTGTATCTTTCTAATACTCCTTCCCCTTTTTCACTCTCAGCTGTTTATTTTGCTTCTGGTTTCACTTAAAACAATGAGCCCAACAAAAGAGAACTTTCAAAAGCTCCTAGCATCATATCTGCCCACCTTCCTGAATCTGCTTATGTAATCTGCCTTATTCTTTCATTACTGTGAATGAATGGTTTCAATCAAAGGTCCACCCTTGTACGTGTCCCGGAGACCATCCATTCCCCTTGCTTTCTCATGTTTATTACTGGTGGCAGTTCTCAAACCTTCCTTTTGCTTCATCAGTTTACTTATTGTTTTCATCAGTTTACTTTTACTAACGATTTACTTATTGTTAACTTATTACTTATCTTTAACTTACATTATTACAACCCTGTATTGTAATTTAAGACTCTTATGACACTGTATTCTCTTTGTCTCTTGCCATTCCTTGGGCTGTTGTCCTCTTTGTAGCATCTATATATGTTATAGACCCTATGATATGTCATCATTGTTTGCTTTAATAGTAAATATTTTGTAAAGAAATCTTAAATAAGAAAAGTGACCTTTATATTTACCCACATATTGGCCACTACTGATGGTCTTCATTCTTTGTGTAGATCCAGATTGCAATCTGTTATTGTTGCTCTTCCACCTAAAAACTTTTGTTAACATTTCTTCTAGTGCCTATCAACTACTAATGAATTCTCTCAACTTTTCTTTGTATGAAGAAGTCTATATTTTTACCTTCATTTTTGAAAACACCCCATTAGAAATGTAAGTTCATTGTTTCTTTCAGTACATTACAGATGTCACTCCCTTGTTTTCTTGCTTGAGTAGATTTTGAAGTAACTTGTCTGAATCTCTGACTTCTCCCTCTCCCTCTCTTACCATTTTTTTCTTTGTACACAATGTCTTTTTTCCCCACTAACTGCTTTAAGATTTCTCATTATCACTGATTTTCAGAAGTTTCATAATGTGCCATGGTTTAGTTTTCTCTGTTCTGATTGGATTATGTTTGCCTTGCATCTGTGGTTTTGCCCAGTTTAGAAAATTTGGGGCCATTTTGCCTGAAAATATTTTGTGTGCCCCCCTCCTTTCCCCAGTAAATCTGATCTTTTAGACTTCCTGATATTGTCCAATAAGTTCTTCTTGATTATTTTGTTTTGGTAGTCTTATTTTTTTTTGATTCTATGTTCTTCATATTGGATGGTATCTTTTTTGACATGCTGTAACAAAATACCATAGACTAGATGGCATATAAATAACAGAAATGTTTTTCTTAGAGTTCTGAAGGCTAAGAAGTCCAAGGTTAAGGTACCAGCAGATTCAGTGTCTTCTGAGGCCCACTTCCTAATTTATAAATGGTACCTTCTCACTGTAACCTTATATGATGAAAGAAAAGAGATTCCTCTAGGATCTCTTTTATAAGGGCTCTAATCACCTTCTGAAGTCACCACCTCTTAATACTTGGGCATTAGGATTTCAACATGTAAATTGGGGGGAGACATAAATACTTACCACATAATAGATTGTTTTTATTGCTGTGTATTCAGGTTTGATGACTTTTCCCCCAGAGTGTTTCTTCTGCTCTTAATCCCATTCAGTAAAATTTTGTTAGATGTCTTATTTTTCATCTCTAGAAGTTCTCCATGATTCTAGTTCTCCATGTTTATGTTGTTCTTTAACTTTTTGACATTTATATTAGTAAACATATTTGTAAATTTGTAATTTTTTCCACTACCTTTGTTAATTACATCATCTCTGCTATTTTTCTGCTTTACGTGTCTAGTAATTATTGATTGGATGATCAACAGAGTGATTTTATGCTTCGAGTTCTGGATTTTGTTCTATTCCTTTAAAGAGGGTTGACTTTCTTCTTAAAGGCACTTAAAATTGTTTTGATCTTTTGGAGGCTTATTTTTAATATGTATCTAGGGCAAGTCTAAATAGTCTTAGCTGTAGGTTTCATTTAACCCCATTACCAAGGCACTACCTTTCTGAGGTCTCTACTGAAAGTCTCATGTATTTCACAAGCACTCTCTGTAGTTGGTGGGAACTTGAATACTTCCTAGTTCTTTGTAATCTTTTTGAATAGTTCAGATTATAGCTCACTAGTAATTGTTCTTTCCCTGGAGATTGTTCTTTGGCCTTATAGGATTTCACTTCTTGTATATGAAGGCTGGTATTCAGCTGAAGATTCAAGGAGACCCTTATGCATATTTCTAGAGTTAATTCTCCCTTATTTTCAGTACTATGCTGCACAAATTCTAGATGCGTAAATTAGTTTCTCTGCACTCTGATCTCTGAACTCTGATCCATTTATCTCAGTGATACTACCAGGCTCTGTTTGGTTTTCCCCTTCCTGTGCCATACTCCAGAAATTGCCTCCAATTGGAAATCTGGAAATCCTTTTACTCAGTGATCATAGATGGAAATCTGGAAATCCTTTTACTCAGTGATCATAGATGGAAATCTGTAAATCCTTTTACTCAGTGATCATAGATGATATTGTTGTAATAAACTATTCCTTGAGAAGGTGTTAGGAAAAACAACCCTCCCCCCAAAGAAAAAACTTGCAAGTTTAATTTCTTATAATGTACAGTTTTGTCACAGTTCTCCCAAATTGCTAACATAATTTAACACAGGTATTTATCTATTTACAAAATATGGGTAGTTGATGGGAAAACAATTTTGGAGACTTAACAGTTTATAAAAAAAGTCTCATATTTTACTCTAATTACAAAAATTTGTCATAATACTAATACTGTCATCTAAAATCTCATAAGGAAAGAGTGCTTTGTATTATTTTCTTTTAATAATCTTCTAACTTTAAGAACAGAGATAAGTAATAAGATTAACTAAGATTAATAAAATTAATTAGTTAATAAAATTAACTAATATAATAAAGAAAGATTATGCTGTACATGGTTAAAGTAACTCAGTTTATATGGAATTAGGGGGGCCAAACCTTCGGCCTTAAATGCAAAAAGATGACAGCTCAAAAGGAAAAAGTAGAATAAATGACTTTTTGTTATTAAAGAAAGTGGAAATTTGAAAGAAAATAAGAATATATTTCAGAAATAGAAATGTGTAGAGCAGAGGAATTCTGGATTAAAACAAAGGAGATGTGTTATAAACTTGCCAGAGCTCTTTAATATATTTTGTATTCCAAATCCCTTGACTTTTAAAAAATGTTTTCTGTCACTCTGAATATAAGTACAATGTAAACTAGATGCTAAGCAAGAATTTCTTCATCGCCATCATTAAATACTAGATAAGATCCAGATCTCAATACACTGATTAATTTTATATAAATGAAAGGTAATAATTTGAATTTTTAGTTTTTTCAGAAATGCGTAGTGATTTTCCCTCTATCACACCTTTAATAAATATATGGGTAAAGAGTACATTTCCTGACAGTCATGTAGAATGCAAATTCTAAATTCAGGGCAATACATTAGACATCAATGATATTCTTAAGGTAAATATTTTTGTTGGGTCACATACATTATAGAGACAATTACTTATAATATATTTTAGTTTATGGTTTAATATTCCCTTCTTTTGATCATGTAGACTTGGCTTTTGTTGATGAACAAAGTTCTAATTTTGTCTTAGGTAAAACCAGAAACAACATTCATTTACATTTATGCTTCTCATTTTAGAAACAGAAAATAAGCAATGCCTCATTCCACAAACAAGGAACTGATACTCGGCATCATGATGGGAACTACTGGAATCAGCTTGCTGCTTTTGTGGTATCACAAGGTTCGTAAATCAAGGACAGCAATGAATATACCTAACTTTTTTTCTCTGGGCAATACACTGGATTCAATCGCTTTTCAAGATGAAATGCATAATAGTCAAGGAACAGCAGCGATCTTTCAAAGAAAACAACTTCAAATATTAGAAAAGCTAAATGAAGTACTGATGAATATGGAAGAACTCAAGGAAGAAATCAGAGTTCTTAAAGAAACCATTCCAAAGCTGGAGGAATATATACAGGGTGAACTTGGAGGGAGGATAACAGTTCATAAGATAAGTCCTCAGCACAGAGCTAGAAAAAGGAGGCTTGCCACAGTTCAACGTTCAGCAACAAGCAATAGTTCAGAAGAAGCAGAAAGTGAAGGAGGGTAAGTTTCTTTAAGATGTTTCCCATGTTGACTATTCATTGCCTAATTGCTATTATTTAGGTACTTTCATTATGCATTTCTATTCGTATATTCTACTGCTAACAAGACATAAAAAGGAGTCATTATTTTGGTTTGCCTTATAATTAAAACCATATTCAATAATGGTCAATATCTAAGATAATTTATATTGTATTGACAAAATGAATATAAATAACAGGGTTAGCAGTATCATCTAAGTATTGAGGAAAACAGTAATTATTTGCCAAAATGAGTAACCTTTTTTTATTTGTGTGATGTCCAATAGAACTTTCCATGATGATGGAAAAGGTCTCAATATGTGTTGTCCTGTATGGTAACCACTTGCCATATATGACTGTGAGGCTCTTGAAATGTAGCTAGTGCACCTGAGGGACTGAATTTTTAATTTTATTTAATTGTTATTAATTTAAATATAAATAACTACATGGGATACTGAAATGGGCAGCATAGACCTAAAATGATTTGCGAAGATGTAAGGATTCAGTTTTTCCTCATAGGATAATCCATTGGATTCTAAAACCAAGAACATAAATAATAATTTTTGGAGACAAATAAATGAGTTTTGAATTTAAAAAATGTGCTTAACTATTGTTTTGAGGAAAAAGTGGCAAATTAGTAAAAAAGCACTAGTAAATATGAAATTCTTTAGGGCAGGGACCCTATGTTTTCATTATTGTGTTCCTAATGCCTTTCTCCTTATGCCTAATACCTTATGTCTAGCACCGAGTAGATACCAAATATTACCTGAATGAATGTGTGATCTGCTAAGTTACACTGGAACAGGGAGAGGGAGCCAGAGTTGGAAACAAAGGGTAGAGATAAAATGGTGATTTTAAAGATTTAGAATTGTAAATAATTCATCAGATGTTGGACTAAAATCACTTAACATCTTTTATATGAATCAGAGAAATAAATGACCAATCTTTCAGAAAGAGGCACAAATGATAGATCTAGATATCAGGAAGATCTTAAAAATTTGTGTTCATGAATAATAAAAAGTTGTAGATTGGATTCAAAATAGACGACATATGGGGCCTCCCTGGTGGCAAAGCAGGTTAAGCGCAGCGCTGTGGAGCTGTCGGCAACTGCGACATGAGTTCGACGCCCAGCTGAGGAGGTTCCCACATGGCTTGGCAGACCTCTCCTGCCTCGCCCGCTGCTCCCCTCAGCAGTGTATTTCGGTCAGTCTGCCTGTTCTGCTCCACACTCTGTCTCTGGTGAACCCTCTCGCCACCCCACGCCTCTGGCCTGTACCCCAGCTAGTATGCATAAATAAATAAATCTTTAAAAAAATAGGTGACATTTTTAAAAGGAATCTAAAATAGTTCTAAATCAGAGCTGGAACTCAGTAAAAGGTAATTATTTTAAAACAGCAGTAAGACAAAAATCCCAATATAACGTTGAGAGTGTTTGAAGAGGAGCCTATGTTATCTTAGCTTTCTGTAAATCTGAGCTATTTCTCCATCAGGAGTTCTTTTTGCAATTTTATATCCTTAGAAAGGACACAGTAAAACTAATGACTAGTCAGAGGAGACCCATAGACTAAGAGAGTCGAGGGCACCCTTCTGTAGTGTAGATCAATATAGGCCAAAAAGATGAATGTCCTCTAGTCAAAAAGATCCTGTTTAAGTTGAGCAGAGACTTGCTTAAAATTTTTTTAAATTTCAGAGAGGGGGCCTTTGATATGTTTAGGACAAATAAGAAGATGATAATCATGGAACTTCATTAACTTTAAGTAATGGTATAAACAAATTGTTTATATGGATCCAAGAAGGATTGATAAGCTTTACGAGCAACAGTCACATAAGGTTATTAAGAAGAACTAAACATATTAAAAATTTTGATGTCAAAAAAAATGGCACTAGAGGAGGTTCTTTGCTTTGCTTTCAAGAGGAATATTTAACAGTTAGCGAGAAAGAGATGCCACTCTGAGAATCCCACAGCACAGAGTGAGGCTGAACCAACCCCTGCACCCAGAGACTACCACACACTACACTCTAGGGGAATCAGGGAGATCTACGCACTGGTGTGATGGAAGATGACAGTTCAGGGCAGGAGACACAGTAGGTAGGTACCACCCACCCAGAGCCCTTAGAAGGAAAGAGTAGACACTATGGAGCCGCATGCCCTATGCACAGGTGAAGCCCATCGGAAAGAAAAAAAACCAGGCTCTCCCCACGGGCTGACACCCCAGCAAGAAGGATGGCAGAGAGAGCACTCTAGAGTACAGTCCCCCACTGCAGCTCTCAGTACCTGTGCTGACATTGGAGGTGTACGCACAGCAGAGCTCCTGGTCTCAGTTCTGGGTCTCCAGAATGGAAGGTTGTCAGCAGTTTCACAGACATCCTGATCCCCTGTACAATATGTTTGCAACAGTGACTGTTCCTCTCCATGCCCTTCCCCTACCTCGCTGACACAACAACTTGTAACCCTGGCATACAGAAACCTGCTGGAACCAATGGTAATAATAGCAATAATAATAAAAACATAAAGTAAAGCTACAGACCACTTATTGCTAAGTGGGAACTTAACTCCCAAAATAAAGGAAACAAAAATAAATAAATGGGATTCCATCAAACCAAAGAGCTTCTCCACAGTGAAAAAAAAAAATCTGCATCAAAACTGAGGTACCCAATTAAATGGGAGAAGATATTTGCACATCATGTCTGAAAAAGACTTAATATTCAAAATATATAAAGAATTCATAAAGCTCAACAACAACAAAATAAATCCAGACAGCCCAATTAAAAAATGAACACAGATGTCAATAAACAGTTTTCCAAAGAAGCTACACAGATGGCAAATAGGCACTTGAAATGTGTTCATCATCTTATTATTAGGAGCAGTGGACAACAATCTCCCAAGAAAGGCGGATAAATGATAGATTGCTATAGTGAGAGTTCTCCTGAGGCTCATATTCTCCTGCACATCTTGCTCAGTATGCCAGGAATATAAGATCCTAACCACACTTTATTTCCTTGATATTTAAAAATTAATTCTTTATTTACCAGAAGTTTACCTTATGGTCCACTCTTGGTGTGCATTATATGGGCTTTGATAAACATATAATTATATGTATTTTATGTATCTACAGAATATTCAGTTTCACAGCAAAACTGAGGAGAAAGTAGAGAGATTTCTCATATTCCCCTACCCCCACACATGTATAAATAGCCCCCTTCCCATCCTGTACGAAAGTGGTACATTTGTTAGAATTGATGCACCTACAATGTGACACATCATAATCACCCAAATTTACCTCTGGTCCACTTTTGGTGTGCATTATATGGGTTTTGATAAATATATAATCATATGTATTTATCACTGTGGTATTACAGAATATTTTCATTGCCCTAAAAATTGTGCTCTGCTTATCATCTCTCCTATTGACAACCTCCCACCCTCACCCCTAGCAACCACAGACCTTTTTACTGTCTCCATAGTTTTGTTTTTTCTAGAATGTCATATCCATGGAATCATAAAGTATGTAATGTCGCCTCTTCAGAGTCTTTGACTTAGTAATGTGCCTTTAAGTTTCCTCCATATATTTTCATGGTTTGATAGCTCATTTCTTTTTTAATATTGAATAATATTCCATCATCTGGATACATCACAGTTTATTTATCCATGTACCTACTGAAGGACATCTTGGCATCTTGAGTGCCTGCAAGCTTTGGCAATTAAGACAACTCTATAGACATTTGTGTGCAGGTTTTTGAGTGGACATAAGTTTTCATCTCATTTGGGTAAACATCCAGGAGGGTATTGCTGGATCATATGGTAAGAGTATGTTTAGTTTTGTAAGAAACTGCCAAACTGTTTTCTACAGTGGCTGTATCATTATGCATTCTCACCAGCAATGATGGGAGTTCCTGATGTTATACATCCTCACCAGCATTTGGTGATGTCAGTGTCCTGGATTTTAGTTATTATAAATGGTGTATACTACTTATCTCTTTGCTGTTTGAATTTGCATCTCCCTGATGACATATGATGCGAAACATCTTTTTTTGTTGTTTCTTTGGCATCTGTGTTATCTTATTTGGTGAGGTATCTGTTAAGGTCTTTCAGCCATTATTAAACCAGGTTGTTTGTTTTCTTATTGTTGAATCTGAAAAACTCTTTGTATATTTTGGATAATAGTCCTTTATCAGATGTGTCTTTTGCAAATATTTTCTCTCACTCTTTGGTTTCTCAGTCTCTTGACATTGTTTTTCACAGAAAGTTATCAATTATTTCTTTTCATGGATTGTGCCTTTGGTGCTTGTATCTAAAACTCATTGCTATTCCCAGATTTATCTGGGTTTACATCTGTGTCTTTTTTAGTAGTTTTATAGTTTTGCATTTAAGTCTGTGATCTATTTAGTGTTATTTTTGTGAAGGGTGTAAAGGTCTGTGTAAACCCTCTTTAGCCAGATCATTTCTCAGGGTTGTGGTGAGAAACATCAAGGGATAAGGTGATGTTTCCTCCAGGACCAAGAGCTGGTTTAGCATATTTACTTACTGCTTGCTATAAAAGTAGTAGATTCCCTAAGCTCAATGTTCCTTTTTTTGTGATACTGCTAACCATGAATGCAAAACTCTCTGTGCCCTCTGCATGGACCTTGTGGGACCTGAGGCCAAGGAGAACCAATGTAATACGCTGGTGATCACACTGCTTGATATGCTTGTGAGTAATAAAGTCCTCTGTCTCTGATAATTGTAGTATATGTAGTGTAAAATCAAGTTACAAACTAACAATTGTATGGTGGGAATTAGAGAGCTTTAGGCCTCTGAAAAGGAATTTAAGAGTTTCCCAAATGATACCCCAAAGTGGGATATTGAGAAATCAAACTTGTATTTGAGGGTGTGTTTTATGCCTAGGCGTGCCTATACACACCTGCTGTATGGACAGTGCTCCAAGCTGGTTTGGAAAAAAGAGACAGCAATGTTTCTTTTGTAATTTAACCTTGCCTGTAAATGGATTTAAGTTGTTTCAAGGGGTTATAAACAATGGCAGAGCCGATCTCCATAAGCTGTCCAGTGACACACTTTGCTGCCAACATAGATGAAGCGTGTTTCATTTGGGACCAATGACATTTGCTGCCTATGCCTTTTTTTCCTTTCCCTTTTCAGTATATGTTTGGACCAAAATCTGTAACAGTCACTTTTCCATGTCATTGGAGGATATAAAAACCTGAAATAAGGAGTGTTCAAGTAAAAGAAGAATGAGTTACTAGACTAGGGGTATGAAGAGCAACTTGTGAGAGAATCCCAAGTTCAGGTTTATGCAGATATCATGTATGTCATTGACTTCCCCCTACTGTCTTCTCACCCTTTTTTGTTGGCTGATTCTCTGAACGTAGTGAAGCCAGAATATATATCCCATAGTCATGTGCTTTGCAACTTTACAGAAAGGTGAGCCACTGAAGAATTTTATTCTAAGATGATGTCATTAGATTCTAGAGTCTGCTCTCATCACATTCTGTGCTATTGCCATGCTAATTCCACATACAATCTAAGCATTCAGTCTTCTAACCCATTCCACCTACACAGGGCATTTATATGATTTAAGGATGGTGGCTTAGAGAAGAAAGGAGAGATTTATTTTTTATTAAATTCAATATGGGAAAATGCTTAAGGTAAGCCTTTAAGAAGAAAAACCCCGTCTCTGTATGTTTCTTGTGCTAATGAATATTTAAATACTCATAAACCAAGCTTTAATGCTTCTTTTAGTTTCCCATAATAACTGAATACCTGAATAATCAACTGAAATAGTCTCTCCATAGAGGTTCTGCTTCATCCATGGTTAATATTTTAAAATGCATTAGTCAATAAAATATACATTTATTCTATTTAATTTCTTTTATGTAGGAGTTTAATAGTCTGGAACAGATAGTATTACTATTTTTAAAACCAGAAATTCTACAATTTCCTTCTGGGGATCCTTTAGTTGTGGAGCACTCACATTATGTTTTCCCTACTTTTTCTTTCTGCTTTTTTCTGTGAGTTTTTCAACTTATCTGCCCCAGATTTATCGGACTGGCAGGTATTGTATAGGTGGTTAGATACCTATTTCTATAGATACCATCTTCTTTACTTAGGCATTCCTTTTGGGTCCATCTGTGTGACCATCACCGTCCCCTGCCATAATTTTCTTATTCTCTGTTGTTTCCATAATGATAAGATGGATATTATTCTTCAGGTTTGTCAGGTTTCTTCCTCACTCCCTATTTTTTTTCCTCATTTGACACTTTTCTCACTCTAGCTGCTGCAAAGAGGACTGGAGCTTCCTACGAAAGCATCGTACAGACCAAGTTACTTCAGACCCTCAGCCCGGAGCCTCTTCTAATGCTCATTCAGCTCCATCTTCTCATCTTAAAACAACTCGTCGCCCTCCTTCAAGGCTTAAAGACAATTCAGCTAAAGGAAATGAAGTTTTATCTTCTTCAGACGTACCTTCTAATTCATCTTTCTCTAAAAGAAGACGTTCTTTATCTCTTAAATTTCAAAAAAGCAATGCTTATCTTCTTCGTCAACGAAGTCGAGCTAACTTTGACTCTCAAGAAAAAATAAACATTGGTGATTCAAAACCCTCACGCCACTTCAGTTTCAGATCCCTCAGATACTCTAACCCCAGACTAAGTATGGTTAGTTGTTATGAGGATTGTAGTAGTTTTGATCTTCAATCAAGTAGTCAGAGCACATTTATTCCGAATGAAGTTGAAATCAATGCTAGGAACTCAAAAATTACTGATGGTCGAAAATATTCAAGTCCTTTTCTTCCTGAATTTAACACTATGCACTTAATGATTGAAAGAAGATTTAATTACCCATCCCAACGGAATCCTGTAGAGAAAAGCAGCTATCAGCAAAGCAAAGCAACCTTTAATTCTCTTCCAACTATTACTAGCTTTTCTGAGCAAAGTGGAATTCTCTCTGATGTTGAAGAAGACCAGTTAAGGAAAACATCCCTTCATTTTGATTCTCAAAGTCATAGTACAAATTATTCTACAGCTTTAATTCAGCAGCATCCTTCTCAAAGTGTAACTTCCCCTCTTCTTAATGTTGGATTTTCTTCCTTTCATAAAAATGGTAGCTGCTTTACCCCATCTCAAAATAACTTTACCTCAGTTCCCTTTGAAGTTGAAAAATTGAGATCACATCTCAAGATGAAGGCAAATCTTCACCTATTGAAATTCCTAAATAAGGCCACCTCAGACTTTATCCTCTCTGAGAAGGCTGCTCAAATCATAAGTTTTCTCACCAGGCATAGAGACTATAATTTAGAAGTCATTGCTTGGTTCTCACAGTAATCTCTTTCCTCACTAAGCTTCACTGCATTTTCTCAAAAAGATCTCTATGTTACAGTCTAAATTTTACTTCAATTGCTTTATTTTTTGAAAGATAGTTCATTTATTATACGTTGGACATCCTTCTCCTGACTTTTAAGGAGAATGCTTCTATGTTTCATCATTATTGAGTGTGAAATGTATTATAACTTTGGGTATATAACCTTTATCAGATTCAGAAAACCCCTTCTATTCCTTCTGTATGGATTTGATATTTCTTTTGTCCTGAAATGGTACAAACATTATTGAAAAGAATTTTTGGTAACCACTAAAACAATCATATAGTTTTTTTCACTTTAATCTGTTGAACTAGAGAAATTTTTTTTTTTTAGTTTGCAGTAAAAAGATTTATTTCCATGATGCCCCAGCTGCCCAAGAATATGAGTAGTGACCTGTCTTACACAATATATAATAAATAAGCAGGCTATAATAGTTACAATGTTACAATGTTAGGAAAGGAGAAGTATTGGGTTTTCTAAACCCTATTTTAATAATGAACTAGAGAAATTATCTTCTGTTAAACTAAGCTGTAATTCCTGGGATAATCTCAATTTGGTTATGATGCATTCTTCCTTGTATGTTGCAGTGTTTTGTTTATTTTATTGAGGAGTTTTGTGCTTGTGTTTATGTGTGAAATTGTTCTATAATTTTTATTTCTTTTTTTAATTTGCATTTTTTTATTGTTATTTGTATCTTTTACATTTTATATTCCCCTTGGGTAACCCACCACCAATTTACCCACCGTGGTCCCTTGTGCCCGTTTTTATTCCATTTTGAACCCTTATTCTCCCCCTCCCTTGCTGAGTATCTCTCTCATATTTGGTTCCCCTATATTCCTGTTATAAGTGAAACCATTTGATATTTTTCTCTATCTTTGTATTTCTTATGCTAACCTTGTTTGGTTTTGTGTCAGCTTTACTAGCTTCATAAATGAACTGAGGTTGTTCCTTCATTTTTAATTATTAAAAGAATTTGAGTAAGTCTGATTCTTTGGATATTTCGTAAATTTCACTATAAAGCTATCTGTGTTCTCTCTCTGTTGTCATGCATATGTGGGTGTGGGTGGGTGTGAATAGATACAACTTCTGATTTGATTTATTTAATGGTTATGAAGTATTCAAGTTTTTATTCTTTGTTCTCATAAAATATAACACCTTTGTTGAGATACTATTCATGCACTATAAAATTGACCCTGTTAATGTATACAGCTTGGAAGTTGTGTTCACAGAATGGTGTAGCTATCACCACTATCTGATTTCCAAGCCCTTTTGTTACCCTACAACGAGACTTTGTACCCACTCCTCATCTTCCTTCATCTCTAGGCCCTGTCAGCCGTTAATCTACTTTCTATTTCCATGGCTTGTTTATCCTGTCCAGACCATAAAAAAAAAGTAATGCAGTATGTGACCTTTCCCTTAGCATAATGTTTTCAAGGTTCATTCATATTATATCATGCATACTTCATTCATTCATTCATTCATTCGTTCGTTCTTCTTTTATTTTTGGCTGAATAATATTTCATTGTTTCATCATATTGTTTACCCATTCTTCAGTTCATGTATATTTGGGTTGTTTTCACTTTTTAACTTTTATGAATGTTCCTGTGAGTATTCCTGACTAGTGTTTTATGTGAACATATGTTTTCATTTCTCTTAAATATGTACTTAGAAGTCTGATTGCTGAGTCATGGTAGTTCTATATTTAACATTTTGAGAAACTATCAAGTTGTTTTTCAAACTTGAGACACCATTTTGTAATCCCACCAGCAATGCAGAAAGATTCTGGTTTCTTTATATCCTTATCAATACTTATTATTAGGTCTTTTAAGTTTAGAAGGGGCTTGATGATTGTTTGTGTATGGTTTTCATTTCTATTTCCTTAATGATTAATGACATTGAGTATCTTTCTATGTACCCATATTTCCTTTTTATTACCTTTTAGAGAAGCATCTGTTCAAATCCTTTCCCATGTTAAACTTGAGTTATTTGTCTTTGTTATTTAGTTACAGGAGTTCTTTATGTATTTAACATGCAAGCCTCTTATTAGATACATGATTTCTAAGTATTTCCTTCTTCCTACAAATTACTATTTTCTACATGATATCCTATGAAAACAAACATTTTATTTTTTTTTATTGAGGTAACATTGGTTTACAACTCTATGTGTGATTCAGAGGCAGATGTATGTCATCACACCACACCCAGCACCAAAGCACCCTTAGTCCTCTACCATAGTCCATTCTCCTTCCTCACTCTGTTTTCTCCCCTCCTACTCCTGTAGCCTCAGTTCCATACTCAGATTTCTAGGGTTTGTGGATTTGGTTTTGTCTGTCCCTTTGTTTTATGAAACACAAAAGTTTTAAATTTTGAAAAAATCCATTTTATCTATTTTTTCTTTTGTTATTTGTGCTTGTGGTTTCGTATCTATGAAACCATTGCTTAATGTGTGGTCACAGATATTTACTCCTTTGTTTTCTTCTAAGTGTTTTTTAGTTTTAGCTCTTACATTTGGGTTTTTGATGCATTTGGAGTTGAAGAAGTTAAATATCATTTCATATAAAGTCTTTATAAAGACTGAAAGAATTTTGAGTCTTAGTATTAGAAATGTTTGCACTTCTCTCAAGAACTTGCTGCACTTGTATTTTTTTAGCATCTTCAGGGGAATGTGACTGTATTGACTGCTGGAAGATAAAGAACTTCATTTATGTCTCTTGTGGCAAGTGTACAGATATCTAAAGTATATGTATTTTTTAAATTAATCTAACTAACATTTTACCTAGTTTTTATGTTTCCTCTCTGGTTTCAGTGTGTTTTATGCTGTGTATCTTCATATAACTCTTTAAAATCTTTTCCGAACAGGACAGGATTTGAATAAATGAAAGTGAATTACTTGCATTGTATGCCACCAAAAGGAAGGTGGAGGTAGCATGAATTTTTTAAAACTAAGCTGAGTCAGCACGTCATCCTGAACTATAAATATATAAATGTTTTTATATGTAAAAATATTTATACAAAATATATAAATATATATTATTTTTCTAAATTTGAATATCTGCTCAATTCCTACAACTCTGTATAGTCCATTCAATAATATTCAGTGAGTATCCACTGTATATCAGGTGCTGTTCTAGGCACTTGATGTGTAAGTTAAGTCCTGTTGTCAGTGAGCTTGCATTCTAGTGGTAGAGATATTGGTGAAAAATTACACATGTAGTAGATTAGTAAATTATCATATATTAGAAGGTGGTATATATTACAGAAAAGAGCCAGGTATGATAAGAGAGGTCGGAGGTGAAGGGAATGTGGGTGGGTTGGAGTGTGGGGCTTGCAGCATTGGAGAGGTCTGAATGGCCACATGGAGGTGACATTACAGGAAGCAAGGGCATGAGGTTATATGCTCTGTGAGAGAAGAGCATTCCATCAGAGGGGATAGCACACAAAAGGTAGGAGCATACCTGACACTTTTAAGGAGCAGTTAGGCAGGCAGTGTGGGGTAAATGAATGAGATGAGAGGTAGGAAACAAGGTCAGAGAGGTAACAGGGTTAGGAGACAAATTTTATGGGCCTTGTTTACTGTTGGGACTTGAACTTTTTTCCTGAGTCAAAAGGAACACCGTTGGCAGGGCTTCAAGCATAAGTATGGAATGATTTGATCATTCTGGCTCTTATACTATAATTTTCAAGGGTCTTGATGATTATTTCTGCAATTTTAGGTATATTACAGCTAATACTGACACAGAAGAACAGAGTTTTCCAGTCCCGAAGGCATTTAACACACAAATAGAACAATTAAATTTAGATGTCCTTCTTCAAAAGGCAGATAATTTACGTATGAATGAGTCTAGTAAGATGGAGAGTTTTGAACTACTTTGTGACCATAAAGAAAAGGTAAGAGATATGGGACAATAACATGTTTGTATAGTTTTTATTTACTACTCCATTCATATTATGATCATAGAAAATGTGACAAGCTGAATGACTCATGCAAAATTTTTGTTTAATGACTAAAATTTTTGAAAAGTAAATATGAGTTCATTAGTCTCTAATATCATAAAAATGAGAACTGGAGATATGATTATGCAGATTTACTTTTATTTGATATTCTATTAATTTGATATATTTAATAACTATTTGATAACAAAGAATAAGACATACTATTTCTTTGGGTAAAGGAGAAACTATCTTTTAGGTTCTCTTTTAGTTATTAATATAACAACTCAATATTTGTAAGCACTGAGTTAATCTGAAGTGAAATTCTACCTTTTCAGTTTAAAGATGAAATTGAGTTTATTTGGCGGTTTGCCCGTGCGTATGGAGACATGAGTGAGCTCTCTACAGATACACAAGAAAAGAAACATTATGCCAATATTGGTAAGTATTTTGTAAAGATTGATTATCCATATTCAACATGTATTGTCTATAATCGATTATACATAGTGAATTTTAATTAAAGCTCAATTATCTTAGCTAAAACCAATGTTTATTTCAGTATACCCTGGTGCTGAAAAATACACAGTCTAAGGACAGAAAGGTTTTTTTTTAATACTAAAATATTTAGCATTTTAAATACTTTAAAAATATTTGTGCATATTATAATAGGCAACTAAGAAACTCAAATTTCAGCTTTTTTTTTTTAAAGACTTATTTTTTTTTTATTTTTGCATACAAGCTGGGGTGTAGGCCAGAGGTGTAGGGTGGTGAGAGGGTTCACCAGAGACAGAATGGGGAGCAGAACAGGCAGATTGACCGATATACACTGCTGAGGAGAGCCCAGCGGGTGAGGCAGGAGAGGTCTGCCGTGCCATGTGGGAATCTACCCAGCCAGGCGCGAAGGGCACTGAACTCGTGGCCACCACCGACAGCTCCACAGTGCCGCACTTAATCCGTTACACCACCAGGAAGGCCTCAAATTTCAGCTTTTAAAGCTTATAAAATCACAGAAAGATGAGACATTCAGTAGTGATGTTTGAGAAGCAATGATAGGCAGTTGTTTTCAGCAATAATCATTCACCAAAAATAACCCTGTTTCTAGGACCCCATGTAACACAAAGAAATAACTTCTCAGGCTTCAATTTTTTTTGGTTTATCTTGATAAAATGAAATGAGCCTTGAGTGGACATTTGTTTAAGCTGAATGATGAGTACATGGCAATTCATTATATTGGCCTTTGAATTTTCCATAACAACAATAAAAAGAAAAGAAACAACAAAAAAAGAGAAAAACAAGAAGTATGTCAGATCATATACTTAACGTATATCTCACTATGGTTCTCATTTAATATCAAAACTCCTTCTTGCAAAAAGCCTCTAGAACTGACATCACCTCTCTGAGTTTCAGTGTTGTAACTTAACATCAAGACTTCTTTAATTCTCCTTTTATTCCAGAAACTTCACTCTTCCAAGCTTTTTCCTTCTCTAAGATAGCGGAGGAAGAAGTAGCACAAAAGAAGATATTGCTACATCTCCTTCCAGTCTAGATCCCAGTCATTTTTATTTCCAAGAAGAAAATATTCCCAAACTCCTTGTAAATTACATTTCTTCCACTTGTAGATTTCCCTGCAATGTGACCTCTACACGGTGGGAAGTAGATGGGAAGAATTCCCACTCTTGTTCTTTACATATTTATCATCAGTTTTGTGGGTCAGTTTTTCTATAGCAGTTCATCTTTCAGACCATTTATGAAATTAAATTCTAGGGAAGAAATTTGTTATTTTTCAAGGAAATAAAAATTTAACCAAAGAGAACAAATTAATTTATTTTTGTAACTACTGAGAAATCAGAGTATACCTATGTGAACTGTTTTTAACATTCATCACTATTGAACACTTCTTTTTTAAGCACCTGACCCAGTCATTAAGGCCTCTTTTGTGTTAGGAGGTAGAAATATGATAGTAAAATTAACTTTTTTTTTCAAATTGTAGAGGACTTTGCAAAGGAGTCAGAATTATCCAAATAATCATATACATAAAGAAGTAAACTGAAATAATTGTTTATACTAAAAAATAATTTAGGCATTGTTGAAATGACTCCCTTACAGAAACCATTATGTAAATTTAATGCAGTGCCTTTCAAAAAATTCCAGTGGCATTCTTCAAAGTAATAGAGCCACCATTACTGAAATTTTTATGAACCACAGAAGACCCCAGGTAACCAAAGCAATTCTGTTATAAAAGAACAGAGGCATTATGCTCTTAGACTTCAAATTATGCTCTAAAGCAATAGCAATCAAAGCAGTATGGTATTGGAATAAGAGTAGACACACAGTTCAATGGAATAGATTTGATAGCCTCACATAAGAGCAGACACACAGTTCAATGGAATAGATTTGATACTCACACATATATGGATAGTTAATGTATGACATAGAAACCGAGAATATACAATGGAGCAAGGAAAGTCTTTTTAACAAATGGTGCTGGGAAAATGGACAGCCACATCAAAAGAATGAAACTAGACCACTATCTTATACCATAACAAATGTTAATTAAAAATGGACAAAGCTTTCTTTTATATTTCTCAGGGTGATAAAATTTCCTCTGTATTAGCCTGGTGGTAGTGCACTAAGAGATATTTTTGTTCATTTGGCAGTGTAGCCAAATTGTTGATTTAGTTTTTAACATTTGAACAATAAAAAATGCTTATATTTCTCAATTATTCATTTACAAATTACTGACCCCTTTAACATATTCCACACAGTTAATATTAGTTATTGCTAAAATGCTTCATTTTTGAATTTTTCCAGTTTATGTAAATTTCTACATAGGGTAGTCTCTTAATGCATAGAGCTATAAAGTACCACCATAACAAGTTAACAAATAAGAGAATGGTTTTAGAATAAAAGATCCATATTTATAAAGCTTATCTCAACTACTTATTTAGAGAGCATTTAGAAGATCATTGGATTTTTCTCTTAAAGGTAATTTTTAAAAATGGAGCAGAGGAACAAGATGGTATAAAACAAAAAAGCCTCTTTGTAGGAAAGAATTTCAGAATGTGCTTCAGTTTTGTTGCAAGTGTTTTGATTTTTCAAGCCATTAGATAAAACCTCTATCTAAAGTAATTATTACATGATTGAAAGTTGTCTAAAACTAATTAAAATGGTTTGGGAGAATGATTTATGTCACTGGGCCTGTTTATTATTGTGAATGATTTAATTGAGGACTTCTCTGAGAAGCCTTCCCTTTCCCCTTTTGATGGCGTTAACTCTTTTCTCTGCTATGTCCCTTTTCACCTTTCTTTTATTTTTTCATGTATTTACTTGTTGCTACTAAATTGTGAACCCTTCCTTAGAAGTCAAGAACTGTATCGTATTTGACGTTTTATTCCCAGAGACTCATAATATGGCATGTAGTAGACACTCAGGGACATTGTTTGAGTTAATTACAAATTTATCTATGTAGGCCCAAAGGAGAAAGATAAATACTGGATGGTGTCACTAATATGTAGAGAAACCAAACAAAGGGTCAAATAAAGACAAATTATATAAGACCAGTCTTTGAAAACTGACCATAAATCTGAGGTATCCAAGAGGGAAGGAGAGAGGGGAAGAAAGAGGTAGCTGGGGAAGGGGTGGGTGGGGGGATAAGGGAGGGTGGGGTAGAGTACAAGGGACTGAAACTGAGGACTCTATGTGTTTTTATGGCAGGATAGCTACGATGACCACACCTAAGGGGGGAAATCCTATATTGTCAAAATATTAACAAGAATGTAAAACAAGGGTAATTCATTAATAAAAAATAAACTATTTCTATGAATGTTTTTAAACGATTGAATGACTTTTTTGTACTTGGTTAAATCACACAGGCCAATGAGTCTCAAACTTGAACATATATTAGAATTACTAGAGGCTCATTAAAACAGCTTGAGTTCCAGATTTTGTGATAAAGAAGATCTCATGTGGCCCAAAATTCATGTTTCTAACAAGTTTGCAGGTGATGCTGACGCTTCTAATCTTGAGACCATACTTTGGGGAACCACTGACTTAATTCGATAATCTTCTTCCCACCATTTCACATGAAAGTGCTAAGTGTATGTGCATTTATCTTTCAGGAAAAACATTAGGTGAAAAAGCTATTTCTAGAGCTCCCATGAATGGATATTGTCATCTGTGGTAAGTACATAGAATTTATGCAGTCTCTTTAAATTCTGATATGCCTCTTTATAAACTATAATGGATTTTTTAAATATTATTGACTCCTTTAACCTGTCCATCACATTCACTGAAATATGTATTTAGTAAAATAGTCCACTAACTGTTCTTGTTCTGTTTATTCTCATGTATTTATATATATATATATATATATATATATATATATATATATCTTAAATATATATATATTATCTTAAATATATCTATATATATCTCTATATCTATATATATCTTAAATATAGTTAGGTTAATTTTCACTGAAGATTTCATAAGTGAATCTCCCACATTCAGTGACTTTGTATATAATAAATTCTAATTAAGTCTAATTTAATTTAACATTTTGTTTGAAAGCAAATACTAAAATAATGCCATATTTCTAAACAAAATATAGGGAGAATGCTTCAAAGAATGAAAGCCCATGAGCCTCTTCTTAAACCTTCATGAGTAGGATATAAAAATTTCGCAGGGCAAAGAAGAGCCATTTATAATATAACAATGCTCTAACAAAGGGTATTTAAGTACTTGGATGGGTATAGGTGAACATCCTAGAGGGAAAACAAAATTATTGAGTATATGTTTTAGTTTAAATCCTTTGTATGTTTAGAATTGTAAAACATAAATAATAAATATGTTGTTTTCAATTAATGCTTCCTTTTACTTGTATTTGCATTTATGTAATGTTTGTTACTTTCTCCATTTTTGGTTTTGTTTTTTTTTCCTCCTGAGTAATACAGATACATTAGCTACTTAGGAAGGTAACATTAATTTATGACCCTTCGGCCCTAGGTTTCCAGCAATTCACCCCAGTTTGGGGTTATTTTATTTCTCTGGGATACACTTAGGCAGATCCTCTCCCAAACGCTCACTTTCTACAAGTCCATGTTTGCCCTACAAAAGGTTCCTTTTTGCCCCACCAACTCTGAAGTGCAAACCAGTCTCCCAAAACAAACCTATTGCTTTACTCTGCTACCAGCAGGGGGAGCTCCACTCATAAACTCTTATCTTAAAACTTTCCTGGGCAGGAGTCCCGTATAACTCTTTTTATGTACCCTAAATTCCACTAAACACATGCCAAAATAAGATTATCTTTTGAAGCCATCCTCACTTGACTTGAGGTGAAACGCAAGGCTAGCCCCAACTGTCTCCCATTAGAAGGTAGATGATGGAACCTGCAAAATCCTAACAATTCTGTCAATAAAAATTCTCCCTCAAAGTCTGTTCCTTCCGCTGTGAATTCTTTGTGCTCACATAGCCTATAGCCAGAGATAGGTGAAGGGTAAGCATGACAGAACCTGTGAATCATTTCTTTAGCATGTCAAGTATGGGTAGTGTATGTATATGTGTATATATGTATATGTGTGCATATATACAGGTGTATATGTGTGTGTATATATGTATATGTGTGCATATATACATATGTATGTATGAGTGTATATAGATAAATACACACGCACCATGTCACCACATCTTTATTCATTCACTCATCTGTGGACACTTAGATTGTTTCCATATCTTAGCTGTCTTAAATAATGCTGTGATAATCATACAGGTGTATAAGTATCTTGAAATTCATCTTATGAGAACAGATTATGAGAAAAATTATTTTTAATTCTTTCTTAGAGAGTTTTTTTAGTCTGTCCCTCTCTGGCTACTTCTCCTTTGTTCATCTTTTTTCACTTTTTTTTCTGAACTAATTTCCTTGTTTATAACTGCAGGGTTTAATCCAAAGTTACATCTTATTGACACACACAGAGTAATGATCCAATAATCTTCATATGATTTCTTATTCAGTATGTTTTTAATTTAAAAATGTTAAGGTCTAATCAGTTAACATTTAATAAATTCATATGTCAATTTTACCTTAGTTCATAGAGTTTGTTTTTATAATGTTTCTACTGAGTGTAAGAGTTCTTATTCAGTAAATAGTGGAGATTTAAAGTGATGAAAAAAGAAATAAAAACTTTGACTTGAGAAACAATGGATAAAATTTAGGTTAATTATCATAAAATGTTGAGAAAAGATCTTGTTCTGCTGGAATCTTTCTTAATATGTTAAGACATTTTTTCATTCATTCAACATAAATGACAAACTGTAGCCTATAAGCATAGTGACAAAGTTGAGTAGCTACCACAGACTCTCTGAGCCCAAGATTTAAAATGTTTGCCATCTAGCCCCGAAGCAAAATTTTGGTTTATAAGGTTATGTGATACTTTATAAGCACTCAGTTTGAAATAAAAAAATGCAATATTTAGGAGTAATTACTCTAAAGGATTAACATTAAT
>PVIJ01003411.1:122730-135985 GCA_004024925.1 Scalopus aquaticus
TCCTTATAGTCCTGTTATAAGTGAAACCATTCGATATTTTTCTCTTTCTTCTGGCTTATTTCACTGAGTATGATCCCCTCTAATTCCATCCATGTCCCTGCAAATTGCATGTGTTTATCTTTGAATGCTGAATAGTATTCCATTGTGTATATGTACCACATCTTCTTGATCCAATCATCTATTTTTGGATATCTGGGTTGCTTCTATACCTTTGCTATTGTGAACAGTGCCGCAATGAACATATGGGTGCATGTATCCTTTTGGATTAGTATTTTTGTGTCTTTTGGGTAAATTCCCAAAAGTGGTATTGCTGGGTCGTATAGAAGCTCCATGTTTAGCAGTTTGAGGAATCGCCATACAGCTTTCCATAGTGGTTGGACCAGTTCACATTCCCACCAGCGGTGTAGAAGAGTTCCTTTTTCTCCACGTCCTTTCCAGCATTTGTTGTTGCCTGTATTTTTAATGTGTGCCATCCTCACAGGTGTGAGGTGGTATCTCATAGTGGTTTTGATTTGCATTTCCTTGATTATAAGTGATGTTGAGCATTTTTTCCTGTATCTGTTGGCCATTTGCTTTTCTTCTTTGGAGAAGTGCCTTTTGAGCTCTTCTGCCCATTTTTTGACTGCGTTACTGGCTTTAGAAGCAAATATCATTTTAAAGACTTGTTTTTCATTTTCATCTTTTCTAAAGTGGAATTGCTTTGTGTACGAGCTATATCAGCTTTCAATAAGGGCCTATTGTTTTTGTTGTACCAGCCTAAAATGCTCCTAAAATCAAAGAGTAAGACCACCAATGGATCTGCAGTTTGTGGCAACATAGGCCTGTCTCTTATGCTCTTCCCTCCCTTGTTTTGACTCCCCTCCCATCCTCATCCCCATCTCTCAAATTTATAGTTTCCCTACTAGTTTTCTTTTCTCATTTGATAACTAGGGTAGGCAAGGCAGTGTGCATGTTGGGGCAGGGGGAGCAGAGGGGAGAAAGATTCGTAACCAAGGATCAAATAAGTGGAAAAACAAAATCCAGTTCTTAGATTCTTATATACCAAGTATTCCTTTGACTTCAATAGTCGTCTTCTGCTTTCTTGCAGTATGAATAGCATTGGTGATGAATCAAACTGCTGTAAGGAGTCTGATTAGGTTGTTTTAGCAGTGTTGAAACAAGGATGTTTGTCAATCATTAAAGATATATTTCAACATCAATGCAAAGAAAATACAGAAGTTTTGTGAAAGCTTATTTAGTTAGAATGACCTCTAGATGGAGGTAATAGACCATATTGTGAATCAACTCTCTTCAGAGTTCCCATCAACCTGAGAATTTATAAAATGCAAGTTACATCCCATTTTTTAAATGAACAATATGTAAAAGTAACTCATACATGAACACACGTGTACACATTCTCTCTCGTTCTCTTTCTCTCTCTCTCACAAACACACACACACACTCTCACTCACTCACTCTGAAATGGGTGGAACTGATTGCCAGAAAAGTGATGATCCTTTGAGGAAAAGAGGTCAGGTAAGCTTTGAATTTATCATGTGTAGGAAGATAAATAATATTTTCAACTTTAAAGAAGCATATTTTTGAGAAGATTATGAAAAACGGTACATCTCTAGTGAGGTTATTTATATGAAAAATACAGATTTTATATAGCCTGTAAGGTGAAAACAGTAGAGGAAACTGTGTGTGGTTCTACAGGGACTGTGTTCTGTCTTCACAACTTTCCTGTGACTCTCAAACTATTTTAAAATAAAAGTGGTTTTTTTTAAGTGGCTTAAGGTTTTAAGCTCAAAGAAGTTGGGAAGGGTAATTCTCATATCAAAAAATGAGGAGATTAAGGATGCAATTGTATGGAATTTTGCTCCCCAATAGGGAACTCTGGGAGGAATGATCTAGAACAGAATGACAGAGGGTCTTTCAAAAGAACACGGGGAGACTGAAGGTGATGCTAGCAGTTTTCCCAAGGGACCTCAACAGTCATTTTCCAGCAGTCTTCCTTAAAGTTCAGTCTCCGGTAGGTGCAGACAAGCAGGTGAAATACAGTCTGATTTTAGAATTTGTGAAGAGTAGTTGTATTTCCTGATCTCGTTACGTTCTCAGACCACCTTTAATAGATTAATTTAGTCACCACTCTTGCTCCTAGAAGACTGTTTTGATTATAGAGAAGTTGGAAGTTAAGAGGTCAAAAAAGTCATAACTAAAAATGGTTGACTTATTGGTTGTGTATAAAATGTATGAATTATGTGATCTTTGGCATCCAGGAAGGGTCTTACTGCTCTAGATTAAGAAAATTGTACATTTTTGTACCTAAAAGTTATACTTATTGAGATACTCAAAATTGTATCTCTCATTTGCTGTTATAATAATGCAAGTGAAAATTAACACCTACTCTTGAAATATTCCAGTAAATGAATATTTTGTCTCAGACAGAAACACCATGAAAGGACTTTGCACAAAAACACTCTGAATGTGATAAGTAACATATTCCCAATATTTAGAATAAGCAAATTATTGAACAATATTGCACCCAATTTATAGTCAAATAATTATTTATGTCAATTTTGTATTCCCAGTGGAAAAAAAAATTTAAGCAACCCATGGGCTACCCTCTTCTACTTATGCACTGAGGGATTGAGGCACAGGGGGAATTTTTTGGAAAAGCATATTTTAAAGTTACCTTTGACTTTTACTCATGATACTTATTTTCAAAAGACATTAAAGGAGAACATATCATCTTTATTGACCTCATGTTAGTGTTAGGTATTTATTGTTATTTGGGTCCTGGCACCTACGTTAATACTTTTGTTAAATATTAATGAGTGTTTTACAAATACTGTTTATATGGTGTATTGGTATTTGATTAAAAATTCACACAACACCCACTGTTTCTTTTCCTTTTCAGGTATGCAGTTTTATGTGGCCAGGTATCTGAGTTTGAGAGCTTACAAAACAAAGTCAGCTATGGGAAGCGCTTCAAGGTATTTCTTTTTTTTTTTTTTTTAAGATTTATTTTTTTTTATTTATACATACAAGCTGGGGTACAGGCCAGAGGCGTGAGGCGGCGAGAGGGTTCACCAGAGACAGAGCGGGTAGCAGAACAGGCAGATCAGAAATACACTGCTGAGGGGAGCAGTGGGCAAGGCAGGAGAGGTCTGCCGCGCCATGTGGGATTCTCCCTGGCTGGGCGTCGAACTCGCGTTGCTGCTGCCGACAGCTCCACAGCGCAGCGCTTAACCGCTGCGCCACCAGGGAGGCCCCGGTATTTCTTGATATTAAAAATGTTTTCAGGTAGCTTCATGTTTCACTAACAGGTATTAATCAAATGATTCAACAAATGGACTCCTAGTTATTAGTCTCTAATTACTCAGCTACTCTGCTTGAATTATTTTTTATTTAAATGAAATGGCAGCCTTTAAATAGTATTGTAACAAAAAGAATAAAAACTATGTGGGTATTTAAGATTATTATCATTTTAGATCCTGAAATAAGTCACATAGTGCATGAGTATTATTTTTTCAAAAATAGAGGATTAGCTTATTTGTCACGAGGTCGTCAACCTCATAAACATAATTAGTTAACATTCTCTGCATGTTGACTTGGTGGGAAAAGTAGAATCCCCATCAGAAGTGCCCTTTAGGGTTGGACAAAGAATTCTTTGCTTTCCATCTTCTTATAACCATTTTGACAATACTGGGTGAGTAGATTCCTCTCGCACCTAGTTCTTCCTTTCTTTCCTCCATTATACTCTAATCATTTGCTAGTTGTAAGTTTGCCTCTGAATCAGTGTTAGCTAGGCAAATTATGGAGGAACATTTGCCTTGGATGTTTTCTATTTTTATAGTAACATTTTGGCTTTAAATTTTCTGTAGACTAATTAAATCATAGTCACAGTTCTGGTTCTAGTTGTGAGCAATCATTTTTGAGAACTGAATTATTGGTAAAACTTAGATTAATGATGGGGATTGGGGGGGATGAAAGAGCACTACAAAGCCCCTGTGAATTTACTGGGTGCACTTCCATTCAGCACTGCCTGGAACTTGGGAGATGATATTTCTTTTGGATTTTCTTTCAGGACCATCTAGATAAAGCAATCCAATTTATACCTGAAGAACCCTTTTTGTATTACCTCAAGGGAAGATACTCTTACACTGTAAGTTAAATAGTTTTATCTATAAATACTATTTGAGTATACTAAAGTTATGTATTTCTTTTGCTTTACCAAATGCCAATGGTAGGGAAAAATACAAACTCAATACATATTGAATATGAGTTTATAATTTGTTTATTTATGTGATTTGATGTATTTTGTCCTTACTACAGCAGTTACACTCTCCCTTTGTGCTCTCTACAGTGTGCTCTCCTCTGCATTTCTGATGTGCACCCTGTACGGTGCACTCATCCCCATTTTGTGGGGGTAGGGGCTTTTTATTTATCAGGGGCTTTTATATTTATTATATTGAGCATAAATTATGTGCTCACTTGCCATAAGGTTTATAAAACACTGTCCTTGTCTTCAAGGAACTTGACGGGGGTGTGAGATGCATAGAAGTGAATTAAAATAGCTGGTAAGTCGAAGGCCCAGTGTCTTCAGTGACATTAGTTTGTGGAATGTTAGCAGAATGTGGAAATGTGTCTTGAGATTTATGAAAAAATTACCATGAAGAGAAATGCTGTTTCTAAATGAGAAAATTAGGGCAGGTAAACAAGAAGCTGTTTAAACAGGGCTTGAAGGTGATAGAGAATGAAGAAGGAAGATTGTTTTTATTGAACATCTGTGGTGTGCATTTAACATTTTATATTTACTATTTTACTTAACACTTCTAATAGTGCTTTAAGTATTTTATATTATTCCAGCTTTAAATATTAAGAATCTGAGTCTTCATGAAGGTGGGTAATGCCCCCTAAGATTTAAAAACTGTCAACTCAACATGACATGAGCCTAGTAATTAAATGTACATTGTTTATTTAGGCTTAAAAATTCCAAGAAGGAAATTTTAATTCAAAATGAATCTTATTCTTCAGGCCATAGACAAGTGGCAGAAGTTAATGTTAAACCTCCTGGAAGACTGCACCTTCACAGAGTTGTGAAGTTGTAAAACTCTTGCAGCATGGCCCAGCAGTAGTACAAGAATACAAAAGGAAATAAGCCATCAAAATGACCAGTCAACAGAAGCAAACAAAAAAGAACAGTATGGACCTAAACATACTTCAGATTTTAGAAACACAGACTACAGAATTTAAACATCTATGTAACATTTTCTGAAAAATTAGAGGAATTAAGAGAAAAAAACAAGAAGCATGAAACTATAAAAATGGCAAGGTAAATTTAAAAAAAGAGGAAACAACTTTTTTATATAAAAAGTATATTAATTGACATTAAAACTCAGTGGAAGGGTCTCTAGTAGGCACTCCTGAAGAAAGAAATCATGAACTCTAAGATAAATCTAAAAATGTTGCCTGAAATGCTTCATAGAGAAACAAAGAGATGGAAAATATGAAGGAGAGATTAAAAAGACATGAAAGTGAAGTAAGGACACTACTAGAGATAAATTTTCAGTAACTAATAAGACAAGAAACAAACAAAAAAAATACATACAACTTTGGAACCTCACATTAAATGATCTAATAGACATCTATGAAAATATGTATCTAATTATTGGAGGGTACATGTTTATGTGGAATGTTTTCTAAATTTGACAGTATATAAGATCACAAAGCAAGTCTTAATACATTTCAAAGAATTGATATACAGGTTTTCTGAACATAATGCAATTAGAAATAAAAAGACAAAACAACTTTAAAAACATAAATCTTGAAACTATACATCATGGGAAAGGATAATAAAAACCAAAAGAAGCTGCTATTTTATTCTTACCCATTGGATAAAATTTAAAAGTATCAATGTGAGGTAATTTCTTTCTGAGATGCTGTACTTTGGGTCAGTTGGTGGCAGGAGTAGGCAGGAAGAGAGCAAAAGCAGGTCTCGCAGCTACTGCACTCTGTGCAGAGAATCACTGTGTGGTCATCTCAGATTCAGGAGCAGATGAACAAACAAAATCAGGGTTATTTTCCACCGCCTCCCCTTTTCTCTGACTCAACACAAATCTTCTTATCATGCATATTTCAAATAGGTTTTTTAACCAGTGCTCTGAGAGTTATAGTTTGTCAGAATTGTGGAAAAGAAAAAGTATGACAAAGGCAATAGATCCTCATATATTTAAGATTTATGGGTTTATGTTTCTGTATATTCTATGATGTGCAGACATAGACACATACCTAACTTGGGAATGATTATTCAAATGGTGAACAACTTTCAAAAAGTGACGTTGCTCTATATTTGCAGGTCTCGAAATTGAGCTGGATTGAGAAAAAAATGGCTGCTACTCTGTTTGGAAAAATACCATCCTCAACTGTAGAGGAAGCTTTGCAAAACTTCCTTAAGGTATATTTTCCCTGTCAATTATTTGAGTGCCAAACTGGCTATTCTCTCTACCAGTCCCTCCTACCTTTGTTAATGAAATCTTTCTCCTCTCCAGAGTAGACCTCTCAGCTGAAGCCCATGTTTGGCATGTTTTGTTTGAGGGCTCTTGTAATGTGTTTTAAGTCCACACCACTTCTCAGTGCTTCTAGCTATGCCCTAGGTCCTAGGTATGGCAGCCCTGACTACCAAATCCAAAAGCAGCTCTCCAGGCCATGTGAGTGTGTGCAGGAGCATTCATGCCCTGATTATTAGACTCGGGTCCAAAAACATTTGACTAGGCTAATATGGAGACAGTATAATCTTAAGGAACTAAAAGATGCCCAAAGAAAGAGTTATTTTATAAGGCATTTCATAAGTTGCAGATAGTTTTCCGGAACGTTCTTGGGCCATCAGACCAAGACAGCATTTTTATTCCTGGTTTAAAATGTATAATTGCTATGCTATGAAGCTCTACCTAATAATATGTGTGTGTGCACACATAACTGTATATCCACCCATACAATCAACTTCCTACTGGGTTAATTCATTCACCTTTCCAGGGAACCAGTTATAGAATCTTGTAACATTTCCCTCCCTACCTATTTCAGGTTTGTAACCATATAGACAAAATCAGGCCCTGAATAGTATTGTCCACCATATTATACTTGCTAATATATTTTTTGTTATTTAGTATCAGTTTTGTAGAACTGAGAGGGGATTGAGAGACCAGAGAGACTCAGAGGGCAAGTAGGTTTCATCATACTTACGTCTCTGAACCATAGCGACTAGCTCCTGGAGTGCTTAATGAAAAATTAAGTGCGCTGAGGTCAAGCACAAAAGAGTACAGGGATAAGAGCTCAAGAACCAGCCTTTTCTTATTTTTTATTTAGTATGATCCTTTATGTTAAAAACAAAAAAGGAAACCAAGACTGTGGGAACTTACGTTTTTCCAGTGTCACACACAAATCTAAGAAAGAATGACGTCTATGACTGCATTGCCTCCATGTTTTCGCTTTTTCTACCACTGAGAATTAATATTTCTCCACTTTAAATGTTATAGGACTACAGGTCATGGTATATTTGAGATAAATGATTTATAAAAGATGCTAAATTATAACAGAAATTAAACATTTCTTCATAATATCAAAGTTATAATGGGCAAGGGGATCATATTTTCAGTACACTGCACAAAAGTTCTTAAGATGCTAACGTATCTGAAATATTATAAGATAAAATCAAGTGTGGTAAGAGGCTGAATAATGTAGAAATAGAGTGGAAACTCTGGAATTTGATTGTTTAGTTAAATCCTAGTTCTACCACTTACTGACTGATTATGACTGATTAATATCGGACAAGTTAACACCTCTCTCCCCTCCCTCAATTTAACCAATAACATGGACATAATAGTGCCTGCCTCATAGTGTTGCTGTGAAGATTAAATAAGTTAATACAAGTAAATTGCTTAGCGAGTACCCAGTATCTACTAAGTGCTCAATAAATCCTGTAGAATGTTAGCTTTATTAAAATGTAAACACCACGACAGTCTATCTTGGGGGCCTTACCATTTAGTTAGATTCTGTCCGAAAATCTGTTCCAAGGTGCTTGTCAAAAGAGTGAGAAGCACTAGAAATGCTTCTCCTCATACTCCCTGCAACAAATTGAGAATAAAATTGGAATGGAGAAACATTCACAAATTTTTAATTTTGGAAATCCCTGGACTGTTTGTGTCTTGTAAAACAAGCAGTTTTTGCAAATATTTTCCTGCATGCTTCTCTCGGGTTCGGCATCCCTCTGGGTGAGGCCGCAGGGTCAGGTTGCGAGCAGACTTGCCCGTTTATAACTGCCAAGCTGACTGTGAAGCACAGGCTGGCTTAGGGCCCAGCAAGAGTCCTCTGGTAGCAATGCCATGTACCTGAAAGAGTTCTCATTTACCAGAGATAAAGAAAGGAACTGGTACGTTAAAAATTAGTGGATGAGGAGTTAAGTACCTTCATAGTATCCTCCTCTTAAAATCTACAAGTAGCTCTAGGACTTGTTTCAAGGATTTCTCTTTTCTATGAAAGTACTTGCTATCATGGACTTCAGGTAGTATCAAACTAAAGTGGGATGTGTTCAGATAATAAATCAAATATTATGTAGTGGAGGATACTGGCCATGTGATATCAGTCATGCTCCACCCGTCTTCTGTGCAGATTGTGAAATGCGCACGACAATCCTGGCAGAGTGTAGCCCCAGTTGGCTTTGTTCTTGAATGGAAAAAAGAGAAAGGGTAGAGGTGGTTATACAAAGGAATCCCAAAGCCTTAAAGCATCTCATTGCTTTGTCAACTCTGTGACCATGAGAGTAATTTCATTTTAATGGATAAAGTCAAAAGCTACATGTCTACCCAAAGTACACCTGAAATAAAATAATTTAGATATGGTATAGCCAACCTAAATTCTTAGGCAGTTTGGCTATTATTTGATTTATTGAACCATATCATCTTCAGTGGTTACTATTGTTTTAATATTGCCCTGTTCTCTTTTCTCTTAAAACCAGGTTGAAGAACTAAAGCCTAGTTTTTCTAAGTCCAACTACATGTACTTAGCCAAGGTAATGAAAACCACTATTTTAAGGTCACTTTGAATCCATTACATAAAAATGTGATTGCCATTACATTGATTATTTTTTTTCTAGTGTTATATAGATCTTGATCAGAAAGATGAGGCTTTGAAGTTCTGTAACTTGGCATTGCTGCTGCCTTGTGTTACCAACGAGGTAAGTCCAAACAGTGACAGTGGGGACTCTTACCTTATCAGTACTATTCCAGATTCCAATGACTGATTTAGGTACAGCTGGAGTCTTCTTTTTTAGGTTTTACTAAAGGAACATTGGCTTACAGCATTAAGTAGGTTTCAGGTGTACATCATTATAAATCAGCATCTGTATATTCTACATTACTGATTTCATAAACAGTAAACTTTGAGTTGATCAGACACTGTAATAGAATAACTATATTAAAATTTATGATTAAAACTATTTAAGAACTTAGTTTTTTTAATCTAGTTAACAGTAACTTCCAAATGTCTATGTTGTCCAGTTATCCTCATCTTTTTATTTGAAAACTCTTACATCCCTTAAATCCTTTTTCATAAGTGCTCAGTAAGTGTTTGTTAAATGAATAGGCATACCCTACTGTCTGAATTTATTGCCACTCTTTCTAACTACCATACATGATTTAAAAAAAAGTAAATCAGAAAAAGACAGTATAATTTCACTTGTGTAATACGAAGAAATAAAGCAAATAAATAAACAAAAACAAAAATGAAGTCTTAAAATATGACAGTGAAATCAGAGAGAAAGGGGATGGGGGAGAAAAAGGTAGAAGGGGTAGGTGGGTGGCAGTCCATGGTAAGTAGACCTCTGGTGCTGGGCATGCTTTGGTATATAAGCATTAAGGTGTGACGCTCCACTGCTGAAAGTTAAATAGCGTTGTAAGCTATTGTTACCTCAATTTAAAAATGAAAGTTTCCCATACATGCCCCTAAAAAAAAAATACAGATGGAATCCTACAAAACACATTACATTATTTTTAATCTGAAATTAAAGTCAATAGTGGAGTGTGTTTTTGTCTGGAGCCTCAGATCTCTTTAAATCCTGCTGCTGGGGCTAGGATTGCCACCACATCTTAGAATTGAAGCAGAACGTAGTGTTATCCTTAACAGTCTGGTGAGATGTAATGCATTGGCTTACCTGGAAACTGTCCCATCATTCCAGGCCTGGTAGAGGAAGAGTCTGTGAAGAATTCCTCAGGTTATCCCAATTTCCAGAGATCTGAATCATGTCTCTTCCTTAGAAACTCCCAGTTACTTTTTAATAGTCTTTCAGAACATCCCCTCACTTCAACAAAGGCCTGTCTCAAAATACCTGGAGTATCAGGGCAAATGTGATGTTTCACTGTGTTATTTTCATTTCTTTTATAGGATAAAGATATTCATATAACAGTGAAAAAAATGAGCACTTCCTTGAAGAGGTAAATAAAAGAACTCTTCAACAAATCAGATGTGGTCTACTAAAGTTTAAGTTAATCAAAATTGTGGGTTATTTTTTATTAGCCTTTTTCTTTTTTGATGTAATGGCAATGTGCTCAGATGTAAAGGTGAAACCAGTCTCTGCATTCAGTAGCACTACAAAACTAATCATGTTATTTGGAGAATTCTATTTCCTATGATGTCAATACAAAATGATCTTTACAAATGTATGCTTTATATTTTTTCTATTAATAAACGGTAGTCTTCAGTATATTTCTTTAAATAAAATATTTAAATCAGTGCAATAAAATGAACTCTGGTGAGTTGCTTCAGTGGAAATTTTACAGAACAGTCATTGCGTTAAAGTTGATGAAGAGTGAAAAGAGTGGGCAAAGGGCATGAGCTGGTTACTGGTAGAAGAGGAAAAGTAAAAGAGGAGCTATATCATAATTATTAATCAGAGAATTGTGAGTGAAACTACAGTAACATGCTGTTTTACTTTCACATTAGCAGGGATTTTTTTTTTCTTTCAAGAAACATTCAGTGCTGGCAATGATGCTCTGAGGTGGACATTCTCATATGCTGCTGGTGAGGGAGGTTATTTTGACACAAACATTTGGTAAAGTGTATCCAGAACTTTAAAAACAATTTCATTTCATGGACTTAATCCTAAAAATAAAAGGTACAATTGTTGATGCACAAATGTCCACAATAGCATTATTTGTTACAGAAAAAATACTATGTCCAACAATATGAAAGCAGTTAACCATATTAGAATATAACTACATGGAATTATTTTGACATTAAAAATAATTACAGAAATGTTGTAAGAAAATGCTTGGAGCATCTGAAGTGCAAGGCTAAGACAAAATATTATATACATGTCATCTCACCTATATGAAAATGTGCACAGAAAAGGATCTATTTAAAATACTCTCAACTCTAGTAGTTCATATTTCTGTAGAGCTGTATTTTTATCTTCCATCTCCCAACTTTTAATAATAAACTAAAAGGCATTTTTAATTTAACTTAGCTAGCAGTGACCTATAAATGGGCAGAGCCCATTACTCTTTAACCCACATTATCCTGGAAATCAGGTCAAAAATTGAATTTCCTGTTTACTATCCCAAATACAAGGATATACAAGCACGTACATGCACGTCCACACGTGCACGTACACACGCGCGCGTGCACACACGCACACAATTTCAAGCCCTCACCTAGTGATACCAATTAATCAAACGGAGCTACTCTCATATTTTATAAGCGTCTATCAAGATATCTGAGTCAGTCCACTGAGTCTAAACCACTTTCTTCTGACAAATGATCTAAATTGAAACTACTGGTTAAAGGGACAAAAATCATGCAGGTCCCCTCACGGCTTACACAGTGAACATACAGATCCCTCTGCCTATCTCTAAACAGTTAAAAAAATGTGCAAGTAGAGACAGGTGATGCAAACTACCAGCAAATGACCAAGAACCAACCACATTGCAAGTCTGCAGGAGCAGCTCCTTCCGCAGAGAGCGAACGTTGAGAACGCTCTTCACAGGTAATGATGGGACTTGGGACTATAATTGGAATATGATATGAGAGCTAACCAATTTTCATTTGTTTTAACAGAATCCTTATTTGGTGCCTGTGGTCAGTATTTGTCAGTTTTTAAGATTCTGTAATATATATATATAAATATATAATTATATGCTTATATAATATGTATTATGTATTATAGAAAAAATATAAAAAGGATACTTTTCCACATTTTGCCACATATTCTTTATTTACTTTGTCACAATTTTTAATGATTTATTTTTAGAAAAAAACAATTTGAAAATATTTAAAATTAAAAATTTTTGAAATATTTTTCTAGAGCTAGACTGAAGGATAGAAAAGATGGGCTTTTCCTTTAATCTGATTGACATTTATTTTTTATTACTGACGAGTTTAGAAAAGCTTTTCTCAGCTTCACTCCTTTTTAGTAATTGCAAGTGGTGACTTCCTTGGCGCCCCTCCTTCCGCAGGGTGAGCCCGGGAGAACTCCGGGGCCTGGGTATGGGTGACCCTGCTGCGGCAGCTGGTTCAGCTCTGCCCAGCCTGGGCACTTTCAGTCTCCAGCCTCATCTCACCCCAAGCTGTGGGCAAGTCCCAATAAGCCTTGACACCTGGTCACCCTGGTCTCTATCAGGGAACCCAGCAGCAGCTGATCATATCCTCCTGGAGTCCGAGGCAGGTCTGAAGCTTGGTGCAGGCCCCAAGGTCAAGAAGCCACAGGGACTGGTGATGTGGAGGTTGGGAGCCACACCTTGACCAGCCCTAACACCGAATCCTCTGTCAATTGTGTAGGGGACCCTCAGACTGGCCAGTTCTCCAAACCTTCTGGGGGGCTGGAAATGCTCTTTAAGGGCACAAGGAGCAGTAGGGGGCGGGGCACTAGTTCATGCACATGAGTCCCTCTGGATAAGAGCAGACCAATACCAGTATCTTGCCATCTTCTTCCAGCTCCAAGGTATAAAGGGCAGAGTTTTCAGCAGGACCTTTGAGATACTCAATATGCCCACCCAGTATGTCTTTGCAGCTGACCTACCGGGTGTGAGCCTACTGCACACACATGCACTGTCTACATGCCAGACACACTGGACTGGTTGTTGCAAAAGGCTTCCTGGTGATACGCTGCCCTCTGGCTTGGGTTTTTCATCCGAAAAGGTCACCTTCCCACAGCACGCACATTTGTTAAAATCTCCCGGAACTTCGAATGGTTTCACTTATAACAGGACTATAGGGAGGCCGG
>PVIJ01003412.1:0-46197 GCA_004024925.1 Scalopus aquaticus
CGGGTGGGAGAGAGACAATCAGTGGGGGGGGAGGGGGGGAGGAAGGAGCCGGAGGGAGGGAAGGGAAAGGGCACAAAATGGAATAGAAAAGAACACAAGGGACCATGGAGATGGATCACGGGTGAATTGGTGGTGGGCTACCCAAGGGGAATGCAAAATGTAAAAGACATAAATAACAATAAAAATATATATATAAAAAAAATAAATAAATTCTGTCTTCTGGAGTAAATATTTAACATTTATGCTTGTGTGGTCTCCTTTTGAGATTTTTTAACTCTCCTTTAATTCTGTGTTTGTACTGTGCTGCAGTGACATTCAGGGATTTATTCACACATTTTCCATTCTTGCATTGAATTGAATGATAACAGAGTCATCTCCTCTGTTATGTCATATTGCCTTTCCTAATGTTTAATTTGGATATTGATAAATTGCTGTTAGTTCTCTTTCATGATTTCATGACATCAAAGTATTCATAACAACACTCGGAGCATACATCCAAATGAGACTCTTAGACATATAATTATCAAATATATCAAAAAGAGAGAGAGAGGGAGAACCTTAAAACTAGGAAATGACAACCTGTTATATAGAGAACACTTTTATGCTATACACTAAGTGTATTTATTAATATAAAACATATTTAACCCATGTGGATTAGCTCCCTGGCGGGGGATTGAACTTATGCCTCAGTGGCTGGTAATGGCTTGATTGTGCTGAGACTTTAACCCTTGCACCATCAGGGAGGCTCTTCTGTCACAGAAAAATTTAATGTGGTATATATAGATGCTGATTTCTAACGATACACACCTAAAATTTATATGGTGTTATAATACAATGTTACTTGAATAAAAAATTAAAATTCTGTATGTTAATATGTTTCAGAATCTGTATTCAGGGAAATATTACCTGGGACACTATTAAAATTTAAATGTATATGGTTTTAAGCAGTTTACATGAGACCGAATATATTAATGAAATATTTTAGCCTAAAAGAGATAACTTAGGAACAATGTTTTGTCCGTTAAATTCCTTGACCATTACAATATTCCCTATCTGTTTTTTTTTCCTGTAAAAAGTAACAATATTGGGCCTCCCTAGTGGCGAAGGGGGTTTAGTCTCAGCATTATGAAGCTGTCCTCAGCCACTGCAGCAGTAGTTCGATCCCCAGCCAGGGAGCTTCCCACATGGTACAGCAGACCTCTCCTGTCTTGTCCACTGCTCCCCTCAGCAGTGTATTTCAGTAGATCTGCCTGTTCTGCTCCCCACTCTGTCTCTGGTAAATCCTCTCACCCCCCACCCCATACCTCTGGCCTACACCCCAGCTCTTGAATGAATAAATAAATATTTTTTGAAAAACTAGCAATATTACAATTTAAATGGGGTCAACTCACCTCTTCTTTTACTAGTAAGAAGGAAGGGAAGGAGAAAGAGTGAAGTCAAAGGAAGGAGGAAAGGAAGGAAGGGATGAATTGCACTCTTTAGTTTTTGCAGATGTTGTTAGATTTTTGTGAATTCCAAAATCATTGAGAGTGGACCTCAGCTTTGCACTCCAATAACATTTAAGGAGGTATGAAAAAATACAGATGCTGTATCATATTCCAGAATTTCTTTTCAATTAATCTGAAATGCTATGTCTAATATAAGTGCAAAAGTACTGAAATTCCCCCCAAATTAAGACAGAAATCACAGAGATTTAAACATTCATCAATTTTCAGTCTCAGCTTTATGACCATAACTCTTCTATGGTAATCTTTTCTGTCTTTTACATCAGAAAGAGCTATTTTATGGCTAGTAATCTTCAATATCATGATCATCTTTCTAACTCATATCTTCCCTTTATTTTCTCAATTGTCTGTTTCTAACAATTGTTTCTAGACAATGTCCTGTAAAAGCTTTCCTTTCACTTTATTCCACGCAGATCTCTATTTATTCAGATGCTGGCTGAGCAAAAATGCATTCAGTGTACTTATTTATAAACAGCTGGATTACTTTTACATTGCTGTTTAACAACAAGTTTTCACATATTTATCTTAAGCAACACACACACGTTTGTTCTATCATAATTCTATATGACAATGTCTGGGAAGTCTCAATTGGGTTCTCTGCTTAGTAGAGTCTCATAAAACTAAAATTAAAGTTTTGGGTAGGTTGCTTCATATCTGTGGTTGTAGGAAATAATTCACTTCTAGCTCATGTAGGTAACTGACAAATTGTTATTTTCAATTATAGAACTAAAGTCATGTTTTCTTTGAACGCTATCACTCGGCGGGTGGTCAGGCTTTTCTAGGGGCCTCTTCCAAGGCTTTACTTCATGTAATGCACATCTCTCCTGTGCTTAATCCTTTGCATATGTTGAGAGTCTGACTTATTTTCTGCTACTAGTGAAAGAAAACTCTCTATTTCTAAAAGACTCATGTAATAGGTAAAATCCATTTGGATAATCTTCATATATCAAGTTCATTTGATTTGTCACCTTACTAAAATGTGCAAAGTTCCTTTTGCTATGAAATTATAACATATTCTTGGGGAATTTTTACATAGACCACTATTTTACTATATGCTAAAATTAACTCAAAATGGTTAAAAGACATGGTTGTAAGAAGGAAATCATAACATATGTAAAAGAAAACAAGCAAAACACTCCACAATATTGACTTCAGTGAGACTTTTTGCATTTGTCACCCAGAGCAAGAGAGGCAAAATAATATAAACAAATGGGACAAAATTGAACTAAAAATATTCTGCACAGTCAACAAAACTCACTAAAACATTCTACTGAATGGGAGAAAATATTTACACACTGTTCATGTGACAAGGAGCTAGTATCTAAGATCTGCATAGAACTCACACAATTCAAGAAAAGAAAAACAAATGACACAATTTTAAAAAGAACAGAAGAATTAGATACTTTTGCAAAATGACATATAGGTGGCTCAGAGGAACATGAAAAGGTACTCATAACCATCTATCATCAGGAAATGTAAATCAAACCACAACGCACTATCATCTCACATCTGTGAGAATGATTGTAAATAAAATGACCAGAAACAACAGGTATCAGAAAAATGTAGAGAAAAGGAAGCTCATGGTGGGAATATAGACTGAATCCATCCTTTATGGAAAACAGTATTGAGATTTTTCAAAAAGTTAAAAAGAGATATACCATATGAGTTACCGATTACACTCTTGGATATCTACCAAAAGACTGCAAAAACAACAATTTGGAAAGGACATATATACTCCTGTGTTCATTGCAACACTATTTATAAAGCTAAGTTATGGAAACAACCTGTTTATAGACACAGGAGTGATTTAGGAAGATGTGGTGTATATACATAATGAAATACTATTAATCTATTAAAAAGATATGTTTTTGGCCATGGATGAAGCTGGAGTGAGCAGGTTATACTTAGCAAAATAAGTCATAAGAAGAAAGACAGATAACAAATGGTTTCACTAACATATGGAATGTAGAGAACCAAAAGCCTAGACAAAACAAATCAATAAGAAACCCTAGAAATCTGACTCTAGAATTGAGGCTAGCAGAGAGGAAGGGAGAAGATGGACAGCAAAGCTGGGAGGGGGCAAATAAATTATGGTGTAGGACTATGGGTACCTTGGTGGTGTTTGTATTTTAGTAAATCATCATCATCATCTGAAGTGGGTGACCTCTAAGTCACATATAATGGTGTAAACCAATGTTGTCTAAAAATTAATGTTTGAAACATTATACATGTACACTTTAATGAGTGAATTGTATCCACTTCAGAGGATCTATTTTTAAGATTATGAAACATTATTTGGGAAAGAAATTTGATTCGTTTTGCCCATTGCACCAATATTTATAATAGCCAACATATCAAAACAACCTAAGTACCTATTGATGGATGATTAAATAAAGATGTTGTATATCTACATATGGAATACTCTTAAGGTTTATAATAAAAAATGAAATCTTCCACTTGCCACACAATGTATAGAATTTGAGGAAATTATGTTATGTGAAGTAAGTCAGAAGACCATAGAAACATATTAAATGATCAAACTCAGAGGTGGAATATATACTAATTAGGCAAACAAATAGCCTAAACAAAATAAATAAATTAATGCATTCTAACAACAGAACTAAGTTTTCCAGAAAGGAAAGTTGTGGGCAGGAATACGTGGCAAATTGGTTCCAATAAACTGTGGTGGAGGTTCATTCATACTTTGCTGTTGGGAGTGGTATGCAGTCACACAACCCAAGAAGTGTGAACAGCACTACAGTGTTTTAAACCATGTTCTACAGCACAGAAGTGAAACTTCTGGGTGTTTTTTTTTATACTATGGATGATTTTTTCTATCATGTGAATTATATATCAATTAAGCTGTTCAAAAGATTCTATATGATCATTCCTAGCATCCTTGTGTAAGAGTCTTCAAGAGAAAATGTTCTCTTTTCTGCCTTCAAATTTATTTCTTGAGACACACATTAATGAGCCCACAACACATTCAGAAGATTACTTTTTACTTAAAGTCAAACTCTTTCTTTTGGCTTGCAAGTTAGAAACTATAAAATACTATAAAATGCAATATTAATTTCAAGTCTATATTAATACAACTTTTAAATTTCACTTATTTGGAAGTGATCTATTTTCAACAAAATCTAACACTAATTCAAAAACTGGCAGTATATATTTGATTACCTATAGATATTTAAATGATTGATTTTACAAACTTATTATTTTACAGAACATCAGATATTTTAGAACATGATGCTAGTAAATTGTCTGAAAGATGATTATTGATGTTGTTAGGGCATAAATAGAGCATGCTAAAAAATAAAATAAAAATTCACACACTTCCATTATTTGTTTCATTTGAATCATACATACTAAGTAATGAAATAATTTGAAATTATAAATCATATATTTTTCCATTAAACTTGGTGCTGCCCAGACGCAGATTAGAGGTTGTTTGCCAACTGCTTTGAGAAAGTAGTAACAGCTTGAGAAAGGAATCTTCTAATCCTGCTGTTTCCAGTCACTATAGAAATCTATGTAGATGTTCTGCAAAACACTAAAGATGGATCTACCACATGATCCAGTGATTTCACAGCCGGGAATATACTTAAAGAACACAGAAATACTAATTTGAAAGGAAATCTGCATCCCTATGTTTACTGAAGCACTATTTATAATAGCTAAGATAGAGAAACATTCCAAATGTTCCAAACAGATGAATGGATCAAGAACAAAATGGAATACTACCCAGCCATCATAAAGGATAAACTCATGCCATCTGTGGCAATATGGAGGGAGCCAGAAGGGATTATGCTAAGCAAAATAAGTCAAAAGAAAAAAAAAAGTTAATATTGGATAAATTCACTCATATGTGGGTTATGGAGAAACTGAATAAAGGGTCAGAAAAAAGATGAAACTTCAAGCTGACCATAGATCTGAGTCATACAGCTGGGGAGGAGCAGAGAAAGGGGCCAACACAGGAGAGGGAAGAGCACAGGGACTATGGTAGTGGGAGAACTATGGGACTACACCTGAGGGATGAAATCAAATACCATCCAAAAATTATCGGTGATGTAAGAAAATAAATAAATACATCTATTTTAAAAAGATATATAGAGAAATCATTATTTAAAAGGAAAGATAAAATTGACCCAGTGCTGAGAATGTTAAAAAGAAGCTCTGAATTCCGTTTTTCCAATAGTCTAATATAGTTTGATTTATAATAGGACTGTGAGTATTTGCGCTAACTCTGAGAGAAGACATGCACACTCTACTCACTAGCTGAGGAGAAAGTAGAATCGAAGCATCCAGAGAAGGAGGAAGTGCACAAAGGGTGAAAACAAAGAGAAGGGAGCACAGTGGACTATGGTGGACCATCTTTGATGGTGCACATGAATTATGGTAAATACAACTGAAAGTGGGGAATCTTATAATTTCAAAATACCAACATTAATATAAGTTAATGTTATTTCAAAAAAAAATGGTGATTGTCAAACTTACAATGTGTCACCCAGAAAGCATACTCTCTATGAGAAGAGATAACTTACAGAAAGTATAAGTTTACTCATTAACAAGGAAAAAAAAATGAAATGTGATATTAAATGTATAGAAATTAATATTCTTCGATTGATGTGATTTAAAAATACCAATAGAAAATGAAATACAACACTTAAATTTGAGGATGCCTTCCTTAAAGAAATTCCATTCAGTGCACAGACCAAATATTCCAAATTTTAGTATTATTAGAATAGGGGCAGAAAAATTAAATAGTATATGATACAAAACCATTATGTTCTATCCTATAATTTGTCCTTTGCCTGTTTGTTTGTTTCTTAAACAGTTATCAACTTGTTCTGTCTCAACACTTCTAGTAACTGAGGGCTAATTCTCACCATTATTGGAGGCAGACTATAAGACACAGTAAGCCAAAATGACTAAATGCACTGTAATCTAAATAAATAAATAAATAAATGTGAAGTAAACTCTCTTTATAAAAGCTAATCCCTTATGAATAGCATATTAAGAAACTCTCTGCAGGTAATTACATTCAGGTAACCAGATCTGAAAATGTCAAGTTCACATGATAGTTCATTTAATTCCATCTGGTGTACAATAATACATTCCTTAATGGTCAAATTGATTTAAAAGAAAAAAAGTACCTCACATATCAAAAGCTCACATTCCCTTGATATTTTTAAAATATTATCTCAAAATTAGAACCTCAAAAATGATCCTGAAATGCCCATACAAAAGAGGGAATTAAGATAATGAGCTTCAGACTTCTCACTACATGAATCCTTTCATAGCTATAATCTATTTCCATAATTAAGAATACATGGATGAACATTAAGAGTTGAATCAGGATCATCAATATCTAGAGAAGAAAAAAAACTGACTTAAGTCATATATAAGACATTGAATGTATTCTAAAGTATTTTTAAGCGATTAAGTATATTTAATGCTTGCAATAGTGCCACCTGTCATCAGGATAGGAAAGGTGTTTTTGCACCTTTAAACATATGTATGTATTTAACAAAACCATCATTGCTTTCCTTTTAGATCATTAACATGGACTGAGAATTTTGATTCCTAAAATAAAGAAACCCATATGACTCAAAGAAATTTGGTACATGAATGTGAACTCTGTCTTTCAATCTGAATTCTACTTGCAATGGATCCTTAATCTTCCTTTTTCTTAAATCCTTTTTTAACAGAAAGGGACAAGTAAATTTGCCTCTCACTTGTTAGAATTTTTCTTTCAGTGGATATAAGTATTTCCAAAACTTCCTAGTAAATTAACAAACACCAAAGTTTTTTTTTTTTTTTTCCAAAAAGTTGTTAAAACATAAGTTAGGTTGTCTTGTTAAGACTGTAAAAAGTAAATAGCTTTATCTTTTTGTTTTCCAAAATTTCCTGTTGGATACCCAACGTCATGTTAATTATATCTTTTAAAACCTAGATCCTTGTAAGCACTGGTTTATTTCCAGGCTCTCAATTCTCTTCCATTAGTTTGTATGTCTATTTTTATTCCAATACCATGTTATGAATAGTACAGTTTTGTAGTATATGCTTAGTTAATCTATGAAAAAGAAAACAAGAATGTACAGCCATATGCAAAATGATGAAATTAGGTCACTGTCTGACACCATAAAAAAAAGGTTAATTCAGGGGACTCCCTGGTGGTGCAAGGAGTTAAGTCTCAGCACTATGAAGCTATCTTCAGCCACTGCAGCATGAGTTCGATCCCCGGCCAGGGAGCTGACCTACATGGCATAGCAGACCTCTCCTGTGTCGCCAGCTGCTCCCCTCAGCAGTATATCTTAGTAGGTCTGCCTGTTCTGCTTCCCACTCTGTCTCTGGTGAATCCTCTCACCCTTCACACTTCTGGCCTACACCACAGCTCTTGCATGCATAAATAAATAAATTTTGTTTAAAAAGTTATTTCAAAGTGGATTAAAGAATTGGATGTGAGACCTAAAACTACAAAGTACATAGAAAAAAAAAACCTGAAAAAACACTCTGAAACATTGTATTCAGGGATGTCTTTGGAGATTGGACTCCAACAGCAAGGGAAACAAAAATAAACAGGACTACATCAAATTTATTTATTTATTTATTTATTTATTTATTTTTTTAAAGATATTTTTTCAATTTTATTTGTTGTTGTTGTTCAAGCTGGGGTACAGACCAGAGGCGGGGGGCGGCGAGAGGGCTCACCAGAGACAGAGTGGGGAGCAGAACAGGCAGATCAGAAATACACTGCTGAGGGGAGCAGCGGGCGAGGCAGGAGAGGTCTGCCGCACCATGTGGGACTCTCCCTGGCTGGGCGTCGAACCCGCATTGGGCGCTGCCGACAGCTCCACAGCGCAGCGCTCAACTGCTGCGCCACCAGGGAGGCCCGGACTACATCAAATTTAAAAAAAAAAAAATTACATGCACAGCAAAAGGAACTATTATTGAAATAAAAAAAATACACCTTACTGAATAGGATAAAAATATTTACATGTAATACATCTGACAAGGGTCTGGTATCTAATGTCTATAAATAATTCACATAACTCAACAAAAGGAAAACAAATAGCCCAAGCAATAAATGGACAGAAGAGTTAAATAGACACTTCTCCAAAGAAGACATATAGATGGTCAAAATCAATTAACATCAAGGAAATGCAAATGAAAACCACAATATCATCTTACACTTGTGAGAATGGTGCATATTAAAAAGACCAGCTACAACAAAACACTGATGAAGGTGTGGGAAAAAAGAACTCTCACATATTGTTGATGAGACTATAGACTGGTCCAACCCCTATGGAAAATACCATTAAGGTTTCTCAATTTATTAAATAGTTATATACCCACGCCTAGTTATATACCCAAAGAATGCAAAAACAGTGATTCAAAAGGGTATGTGAACTCCTATGTTCACTGAAGCACTATTTACAGTAGAAAATTTATGGAAAAAACTACATGGTCAAGGGAAATGAATGTATTGACAATATGTGGTATAGATACATAATGGATTGTAATTAAAAAATTACAGTCATTAAAAAAAGATGGGATCTTGCAATTTGAGATAACATGGATGGATTTTAAGGGGATTATGTTGAGGAAATAAGTTAGAAGAAAGACATTATAATGCTGGGTAATTTCGTATATTGAGTATAGAGAAACAAAACAAAGGAATAAACAAAACTGAGCCAAAATAACCCTAGAAATCTGTCTCTAGAATTTAGGCAACCAAATGGGGATAGGCAAATTGAAGAACAAAGTGTGGAAGGGGCCCAGTGGACAATGTTGGAGAATAATGGGTGTCTTCCTGTAGATGTGTTGTGGCAGTGTACATCTGAAGTGGAGTGAACCTAAATTTATGAATTATGGACAGTGTTGTATTCCAGTGATATCTCAAAAAAATACAATTAAAAATAAAATGAAATACATAAAACATTCAAGTTAAACACACACACACACAAAGATTCACCCCAGTCCTCTCCTCTTTCTTCTGGAGGTGCCTGGAATAACCAGCTCTTTCCTTTCCCCATGATACTGTAATGAAACAGTACCAAACTGATGGTTTAGTTGGGGGATCCACACCTACCCAATTATGGCTGCAGGACTGAACTTTAAAGCAAACACACAGGGAGAAACAAGAGTAATTGTCAAAGTCCCAGTAGCTTAACGGCAAAAGCCTCAGCTCTGCCTCCACTTCCCATCAGCTCCTTACTTGGAAGATCAGGGGGTGGGGTATGAAAAGCTCTACCTTCTATTACTGAGTTGGCAGTGAGTTCCCCCCACTTACTCGGGAGTTTCTCCTCACTTTTCCTCTCACACTAGTAGCAAACTTCCTTTTCAAAGTATACTCATCAAAATCTAAGCCTAGGTTGATGGTCTAAGGTCCCTACTACCTTAAACACCGTTTAGGTAATTTATAAATTTGATACAAAAATAGTTGCTGCTGTGTATGTCAACTTGTTCTTTCTTTGCTATTACCTTACAGCTCTACTAGTGTCGGAGCCTGAACCTAAAGAAGGGAATTTGTTCAAAGAAAATTAAATTACTGAGCTAATTTTTTAATACTTCATATTGGAAAATATATAGCAAATGCTTCCAGAGTAATGGGCAAAGAAGATGGTTCATGATTACATTAATTCATTCATTCAATACGTATTTGTTATGGGCCAATAACGTGTCAAGTATAGTTCTCAGCACTTCAGATATAACAAAAACAACAACAAAAAAAACAGACCAATATTCTTACTCAGGGATTATATAGATGAGAGGTTGTCTTATGCAGGGAATGAAACAAAGAACGAAGGCATAATAAATATAGAAAATTACTTGTTGTTAGATAGTGATAAATACAATGAAAATTATATCAAAATAGGGTAAAAAGAATGGAGGAGGCAGTTGCTCTATTCTGTAAGATAGGGTGAGCTCCATAAAACCAGAAACCTACAAGAAACACTAAAAGAGGCAAAAGACGTAGCCAAGAAATTGTATGTAGAAAACAATTCAAGCAGCCCTATAGATGATACTGTAAAGGAAATATTCCAAGTTCCACAGGTAGCTGGGGTCTTTAATGGAGTGATTCAGGAAAGGGGGATATAGGAGGTAAAAAGTGAGTAGGAGAGCCAGGAAGCAGTTTTAAGATGTTGGGTTTTATAGGGCATTGGAAATATTTAGGCTTTTTTTCTTACATAGTAGAAAGAAGTGTTACTGTGTGGTAGGCTAGTGAGAATCATTTTGAGGACAGATAGCTTTTATATTTAATAGTTAGTTCTGTGTAAGGCCTGTCTGTGCATAACATATACATCAATTCAGAAGACCACGAAAGTCACAGTTAAATCAACTACCCCAATAAGAATTCTAAACCAGCCTACTTGCTAAAATTTTGAATAACTCAATCTGCTTTAGTTTAAAGGTTCCTACTGTCTTTGCATAAAATCTTTGGGGATATCTAATAAGAACTCATAAATGATTATCATATAACTCTAATATATACTTCTCTATAAACTTAATGTTGAATGAATAGTCCATTGTGATACTCAGGATAATATAATATTTGACTTAGAGCTCATCCTAAAAATGAAAATCTAAATATGATAGATTTTTTTTAAGATTTATTTATTTATGCATACAAGAACTGGGGTGTAAGCCAGAGGTGTGGGGGTGGTGAGAGGATTAACCAGAGACATAGTGGGGAGCAGAACAGGCAGACTGACTGAAATAAACTGCTGAGGGGAGCAGTGGGACAGTCAGAAGAGGTCTGGTATGCCAAGCGGGAAGCTCCCTGGCTGGGGATCGAACTTGTGCTGCTGTGGCTGGGGACTGCTTCATAGGCTGAGACTTAACCCCTTGAGGCACCAGGGAGGCTCTAAATATTTTAGATATTGTGTTAGAAAGCCCTTAGTATCTTTCCTCTTATTAATGAAAGAGCAAGTTGCACATAGTGAGAAAAACATACTGTTGGCAACAATGAAGTATATCCTTTCCCTTAGTCCCTAGAAGACACTAGGTAAGTGCCCTTGTGGTGTGTAGAAAAGAAGCACTTCATCATTTCAACTGGCATTATTCCAGGGAGTTTTGTTCTGTGACAGACTGCTGTGAGGAGGGAATGGTGACCGTTACTTCAAGCCATTCCTCTGCAGAAGGAACCATTTGAAGCATGACTGCTGAAGGAGAAAAGAGTCACAGCTCTGGAGTGGCAGAACTCTCTGCTCCATTATGTTCTTTTTGAAGGCTGCATAGCTCAGAATTCTGCACAATATAAGTCATTTTGGGTGATGTCAATATTTCTCCTCCTTGCAGATCCTTTCCCATTTTCCTGTTTCCAAATAGTACTATATGAAACACAGTGATATATGCTGATGGGGAAATGTGGTTTTAAGATAAAAATTTTAACTACCACATGTCTTAGTAGCTAAACATAAGCTCATTTCCGGTTGATGTAAAATATGTTTTTATAATTCCAATTAAAGTTCATACATTTTTCCCAGTTTTAATGAGAAAATAATTGACATCAAGTGCTGTATAAGTTTAAGGCATACAGAATGAAGATCTTATTTACATATATTGTGATATGATTATGACAATAGGTTCTGCTAACATTCATCTTCTATTGATATAATAAAAAGAAAGAAAGAAGAATAAAGGAACAAAAATCTTTGTGATAAAAACATTTAAGACTTTTTTTTTCAATAATTATTCCATATCACATGCAGCAGTATTAGCTGTCATCATCATGCTGTACATTACATACAAATAGCTCCCTTATAATTGCAAATTTGAACATTTTGATCATGTTCCAATTGCCCCTCACCCCACCCTCTGCCACTAGTAACCACGAGTCTGGTATCTTTTTCTATGATAGACTCCATATTTGAGCATTTGCCTTTGGATATATCCTTTAATACAAATTACAGTTATTAATGAAGCTTCCATGACTGCCTATACACTTGGGGCTTTAACTGCATATTTAAATATTAACAAGGCTCTGATTAAGATGCAGAAACATGAGTAGCAAAGCTAATGGAAATATTTTGCTCTTGTCTTGTCTTGCTTCTATATTATATTAATCAAAATTCCAATTAACAACATAAAAATGCATCATGACTTCCTATGTGTATTCTACTTTACTTCCAACACCCTTGATTTAAGGGTTTTGGGGAAAATGAGTATTTTTGGCATTCACATGTAAGTAGGTTTGGTTGAATAGGAATTTCAAGTGAATTTTAAAGAGCACAATGCACCAACAGAATGAATTTTTATCCCTGTACCTCCAGCTAAGTTTTTACAATTAACAATTGTGATGTTCCTTTTTTTGTCTTAGACTTGTACCTGCTAGTTCACTTGATTGTTTTATCTTGCTAATGAGCCATAGGTCGCAAGTCTCATCCCTGAATGAAGCCAGTTATGTCTGAAGGAAGTTTGGTTCAGAGGTTCCAAAACACAATCTAATCTTTAGTACTTGCACTGTGAGACAATATAAAGTTGTTACTTTGGTATATAACCAAAGAAAAATGTAAATTGCATTCACACTAATGATGCAATAGCAGGGACAGAATGTTAAAACACCTATTCACCCTTAACATAATGGTCTTCTGTGATCTTGTAAATTAACCTAAGTAGACCAAGTCTACGTCAGCGGTTTGCTCAGTAAAATATATGAATGAATCAGCACACAGAAAAAAGGACAGAGGAAATAAATGATACTTTCACCTTTTACTTATTAGAATACAGAGTGAGAATAGATGCAGAAAACATACATATTTTAATATATTCAAGTACCTCCCACCTGAAAAATATCAAGTTTTCACATTTTTAGTTCGCAAACTTCTATTTTCTTGATCAGTAACAATTCTTGCTATGCTTCCTATGACCCACATACTCATTCCTTTTTAATTGTTTCTAATCTGTTTTGGTATATACAGTTAACCAAAAAACATTCACACCAAATCTAATATTGTTCTCCAAATTACTAAATGGATGTTTCAGAGAGCCCATATTACCAGAGCACCCAACAACATTGAACTTCGTTGACTGCTCCTTCCTTCTTGGAGTACACCCTTACACTCTCCTGTTCATCCTTATGCATTTCTGACCACTCCCGAGTATCCTTTGGATGTTCATCTCCTGCTTATGTGCTTAACTATTGACATTTCTCAATGCTCATTGGATTCTTTTGGACAGAATCATCTCAAGATCTTTAGTATAATTTATATAGTGATATTGTACCTTAATTTTATCCTATCCTATTGAGTTTCAACTATTTATTCACCATGCTCACTTGTATGTCTCAAAATTTACATTGGACAAATGAGACCACATATGTCAAATTGTCTTAGTTTGTTCCAGTAAACTTTTACCCCAAAATAAGACTGTAATCTTATAAATAGATAATTGTTTGCTTCAGGAAATATTGCAGATTTAATTAGGGAAAGCAGTTGTTTACCTGAAAAAATTTACTTATCTAAACTTAGTTCACAAATCTTGCCTTGCTAGGTCCAACATTCCTAAAAAAAATATTTCATGAATCTTGCCCACATTCAATCATTTATCTGAAAAATTGGCTTAAGCATCTTGCTCCCAGACACCAAACTTTAATAATATCTTACTTCTGAGTTCACCCTTTCAAGACACTAAGACTCTTTCAGACTATCTTACACCAAATACGTTTCAATATATTTAGCATTGTATTATTATCAGATGATGCTGTAATATTTCCAGCATTCAATATTTCCAATTCTACTAATCTAAGAGCAAACTTATGTATGTTCCACACAAAACTGCTCATCTGTCACTGTTCACATTTTTTTTTTTTTTTTACACTTCAAAAGGACAGGTTTATTAGGAAAAGGAGAAAGTGAAAGAGAGCCACCTGCATAGTCACAGGTGGGCAGGGGAGCTGCTACTGCTCAAAATTTTAATAAACCCATCAGTATATCTGATTTGGCAAACCACAAATAGGTCCCTCTCCTTACATACCCATCATTGAATCTACCAAATTACGTTTTAACTTGTGTCCAAAAACAGACGAATGGATCATGAAGACGACGTATATAGTGGCAATGGAATACTACCCAGTCATAAATAAAAAGAAACTCTTGTCATCTGTGGCAACATGGATAGATCTGGAAGGTATCATGCAAAATTAAATAAGCCAGAGGGCAAAAATAAATTCCAGATACATTCCACTTATATGAGGAACATAGAGAAACCAAACAAAGGGTCACACGAAACATTCAAACCAAATCTTGAAAACTGACTACAGACTGAGTCATTCACAGGGGAAGGAAGAGAGAGCGGGGTAAGAAGGCCAGAGTTACACAAGAGAGCATGACAGACTAAGATTGAGGATCATGGGTGCTTTGGTGTGGGGAGAGCTGTGGTGACCACAACTGAGGGGAGACATCTGATAGTGTCTATTTATAAGGATGTAAAATAATAGTGCTTAATTAACAATATATAAATAAATAAGAAAACTGTGTTATCTTATCTCTACAATAAATATTAGTTGAATAAATAAATACGTATCATCAGTGACACATGTGACATTTCGTGCCCCCCCCCCTTCTGGTGGTGCATAGGCCAGTAGTGGGGAGTAGAACAACAGTGAGCAGTTATAATGCCTGGGAAGCATAGTCTGCAAAATATTATAAATATTAATAATGTAATTAAAATCCATCATTTTCATTAATACCGTGCCACGATAATTAGTAATACCCAATTGCAATGAAGCAAGTTCCATTTATTTTAGATATTAACTCTCATCCACCCTGAGAAGATTGCTAATGCTGTAACAAGACAAATCACCCAACATAAGAAATATCTTGGTGCTGAGCTATTCTCAATACCTGACCTGGTCAAGGAGCAGTATTTCAATTGTTTATAATTGTGAGAACCATTCCAGAAAGCATATTTCATTGGTGTTGGGGTATCATTTAATAAGGTTAAAATATAAGCCCCACCCCTTACCCAGCTGGAAGGTTTGGGTGGCTTAAATAAAGAGAATTGATATGGTTGCTTTGGGAACCGTGCCATAAAATGGTTACTGTGGCTCTGAATGGGGAAACAGCACCATATTCTGTGTCAAAGGTCAAACTCTAAGACCAGATCTTCCAGCACTAGATGGGCAAAAACTACTCCCCAATCATGAAAACTCCCCAAAATCAGATTATAGAAGGGAGACCCATATCCTTCACACACAGACCTCTCTTGTCTCACCCTCTGCTTTTTCTTAGCAGTGTATTTCAATAAATCCTCCTTTTCTGTTTTCCACTCTGTCTCTGGTGAATTTTTTCACCCCAAACTTCTGGCCTCACCCTGATCTTCTCCCCACAACAAATGACAGTCATATATTCACGTTGTATCAAAGTCTGGTTTTCTGTAGGTTCTTCAAATATTTTCAAAATATTTCATTCACTTTTTCTTCTTTCCCTTTCTCAACACTGGCTTTTCCATTATGTAAATTTATTCAAAGCTATTTTTTAGGTTTCTAAACCCTTTAGTGATGCTTGGAAACAGAGACCCTTACTTGTTTTCACTAAATAAGAATTGTTGAAACAGCCCTACATTCCACTTCCACTGAGTTTAAAATTTTCATAATAAGGAACAGTGGCTTCTTTTTGGATATGTTTCAGTCAGTTCAGATTAAATCTCAGAAACAAATTGCTGTTCCATTAAGTCACTAATTCTCATGGAAATCAGTGTGAACTTCGGACATAAGAACAGACTTGATTTCACAAATCATTCCAAGTTCCTCTTCTGGTAATCACCAAACAAAGCTTAGGTGGTGAAAAAAAAAAAAAAACGCATGAAAATAAAAATCCTTATTGTGAAAAGGACATCAATTCAAAACCCCCATGTCTGTTCAGACCTGTAACAGTGCAAAGCTTCTTGAGGAAGTGAGCAGCCAACTGGCTTCCCTCAGCTCTTTAGGAGGCAGCCATTTTGGCCCTCGTAGCTATCTACATCAAGTTCTCTAATAACTAAGCTGTGGAATTTTGGGGAGGCTTTGCTTCTTAATGGGAAAAATATTCTTTGGCAAACTCAGTCAATCACTATACTGAAATACCAGCAACAACTGTACATGCATGTAAATAGGAGTGGAGAGGGGTGGGGGAGGAGAAGGAACCAGGAATCATTAAATGGAGCGTTTATGTGCATAAAACTATTTTGAAAAAAAAATTAAAAATTGAATTGCTACTAGGGGTAAAAGTGGTGGTAAAGTCCTATGTGCAGTTCTTCTTATACTTATGAATGTTCTTAATTATGTATATTTTAGGGAAATAAAAAAATAGTTTTATTTAATAACAAAATTTGAAATGTTTAGAATAAAGTTATCGGCAATTTGGAAATTTGAATTGTATTTATGGTAAACTATACCATTTGAGAATCAAGTCTTTTATTTACAAAATAGTTCGCATTCTCATTAAAATCTGGAGTTACTACTTGAGTAATCAGTATCAAGATTTTCAGAATCAGAAGTCAAATGTCAGAGGTATAAAGAGAATTGCATACATTGTAGGGTAAAGGTCAACTCAAATAAAGATTGCTTAAATAAGCCAGTAAATGCATTGATCTAATAAACAATTCAAAGCCTTGTAAGTCAAATTGTTATGAAAGGAAAATGGCAAGAGAAAATTAACACTTTGTGTGCTGGTGCCCTTTAAATTTACCAGCCCTTGGGGCCCGCCATTTTCTGTGCCACTGCCTGAATGGTATAAGCATTCAATAAAACACACACAACTCCTGAACTACTGGATATTATAAGAACTGTAATATCTCTCATAAAACACATGACACTTTCACCAAAACAATGTGTAAAGCTTCTAGACTGAGTACGATCAAAGAAATAGCTCCTAATAGTTCCAAATAAATCCACCATGGCGTGGAAAACCGGAGACTAGATGAACACATATTAATACGTGAGCGGCCACCTGATACTTGAGATAAAAACACGCATTAATACGTGAGCGGACCACAAAGTGTTAAGAAGCTAGAGCATCTTACAGAGTATTTGTCTGATTAAAAGAGGATATTTAATGTTACTTATTGTTATTATTCCCTTTCCTGGAAAAATATTAGTCTGATACTCTTCATAAAGCACAAAGATTTCTTTTCCCCAACTTCCCAGTAGTTTTTATATGTTTACTAATGAAGTCACTTTAAGGATCTTACATAAATATGATCAAGTGTCATTAATTCTTCACATTGGGTATGAGGATGGCCTCTACTGACTCCAACATATAAGATGCTTCATTCTAAAATTAGGGTCAATGGGGCTTCCCTGGTGGCGCAGTGGTTAGGCACTGCGCCATGGAGCTGTCGGCAGCGGAGACACGAGTTCGACACCCAGCCGGGGAGATTCCCACATGGACCGGCAGACCTCGCCTACCTTGCTCGCTGCTACCCTCAGCAGTGTGTTTCCGTTGATCTGCCTGTTCTGCTCCTCACTCTGTCTCTGATGAACCCTTTCGCCACCACGTGTCTCTGGTCTATACCCCAGCTTGTATGCATAAATAAATAAATCTTTAAAAAAAATAAAATTAGGGCCATTTATAAGATGAGATGTAGGGCCTCCCCGGTGGCGCAGCGGTTGAGCGCTGAGCTGTGGAGCTGTCGGCAGCGGCGACGCGAGTTCGATGCCCGGCCGGGGAGAATCCCACATGGCGCGGCAGACCTCTCCTGCCTTGCCCGCTGCTCCCCTCAGCAGTGTATTTCTGATCTGCCTGTTCTGCTACCCGCTCTGTCTCTGGTAAACCCTCTCGCCGCCCCACGCCTCTGGCCTGTACCCCAGCTTGTATGTATAAATAAAAAAAAATAAATGAATAAATCTTTATAAGATGAGATGTAGAGATCTGTTAATAACCTATTTGACTGCAGTCCAGAGAGTCATAGATGAATAGATTCTGAGATGAAAAATTACCATAATATGGGTTATTTCTAAAAGACATTTTTTATTTATTTATTTATTTTTTTTAAAGATTTATTTTTTATTTAGATATACAAGCTGGGGCACAGGCCAGAGGCATGGGGCGGCGAGAGGGTTCACCAGAGACAGAGTGGGGAGCAGAACAGGCAGATCAGAAATACACTGCTGAGGGGAGCAGCGGGCGAGGCAGGAGAGGTCTGCCGCACCATGTGGGATTCTCCCTGGTTGGGCGTCGAACTCGCGTCGCTCGCTGCCCACAGCTCCACAGCGCAGCGCTTAACCGCTGCACCACCGGGGAGGCCCTAAGACACATTTTTTTAAAATTTAAATTATATTATGTAAATTTTAAATCTTTAGTATACTTATCAAAAAGTCATGAGTTTTTGAAAAATCACAAAAAAAAAGTATAAAAAAACTCGAGTGAATTTTTTCTAGTTTATTTCTAAGTATTGATTCTATATAATCTCACTGGATTTATGTTCACTGACATAAAATAAATCTACTTCTCCATATTATTTATTTATTTATTTTTTAAGATTTATTTATACAAGCTGGGATACAGACCAGAGGCATGGGGTGGAGAGAGAGTTCACCAGAGACAGAGTGGGGAGCAGAACAGGCAGATCAGAAATACACTGCTGAGGGGAGCAGCGGGCGAGGCAGGAGAGGTCTGCCGCACCATGTGGGATTCTCCCTGGCTGGGCATTGAACTCGCATCGCGAGCTGCCGACAGCTCCACAGCGCAGCGCTCAACCACTGCGCCACCAGGGAGGCCCTCCATATTGTTTTTAATAATACTAAAAATCATTTTCCCTAACACATTATATGTGTAGCATATATTTTAAAAATAACATCTTGATTGAGTACAAAATTATCAGTTTGCATGAAAGATCTTTGTCACTTGTTTAATTTTAATTTGGAGGTCAAATTTTCTCTCCCATATGTGCGCATGTTCTATTCATCCTCCACCAAACCATTTGTGCGAATATCACAACTGCAATCCCCCCTCCCTTCTTCCATTCCCTCTGGTAATCAGTGTAATCTTTCACTGAGTTTAAGACTTATCCTGGCTTAATTTTACCTGTGTAAGTTTTCTGATGGTTCACATTCCATAGGTGAATAAAACCTTAGTATCTCTACCACTGCTGGAACGTAGCTTCTTCAGAAATTTTTATTTTGTCACATTTCTTGGTTAGGTTCTACTACTAATAGCACCTTAGGTAAATTTCTAGGTGGTAAGCCCTTCAGAGATAGAGCAATGAATTATAACATTCCTTCTTTTTACTTTTTTTCTGATGACATATTCAGGACCTCCCCAGTATATTGTATTTTACAATCAAAATTAATTAACATGGTATGGGGATATATATATAATAAGCTGTTGAGATGCATGAAATGAGCACTCTCAAAATTAGAAAAAGTATAAAAGTTTTTCTTTCCATGTTCACCATTATGTCTTTGCTTAATCAAAAAGGTATTTCTCTAGATCCAATATCCAGAGAGCACAATTCTTTTAGTATTCACAGCAGACATTTTAAGCTATAGTTATTCTAAACAGTCTCTCAGACAGAAGAGAGGAAAGAGAAAGAAGACAGGAGAGGAGAGGAGAGAAGGAGGACACTTTTTTGTTTTACTGACTAAACTAAGAATAAATTATCTGTAAGAAAAATGCCAACCTTAAGGAAGTTTCCAAATATATGCTAGAGACATGTACATACACAAAGAACAAACTTATGTTGATTTAAATTAATGATGTAAGTAGGAATCCAGGCAAAGATCTATGGGTAAATCAAAGGATTAATTCTGGATGGGGGAGACTGGGAATATGTCCTTGGATCATGTGAACATTGAATTATGAACATATTATTAGCTTGTGATTTATGCTTTGACTCTGGAAGTTATCTTGTGGATTAACGGTTATTATATCACAGAGAGAATACTATAGGGAAGTTATTAAAATATTACAGACAAGAATTAAGATCTATTATCAATGGAATTAAAAAAGAAATGCTGGCAGCCCCTATTCCATCACCTTAGTTCAATCATCTTTTTCATTACCCACAGATTGAGATTTACTTTTTATTTATATCCTAAATTCCAACAATATTAGTATTATTTTCCTTATATGTTTTTTATCTAATAATTTTCCTATCCAAATAATTGCAATTTTCTTAGAACATTTTCCCCACATTCCCATTACTTTCTTCAATTAAAACTTTGTCAGAATTGGAAGACCCTCATAAAAATTTCCCACTCTAAATCCAGAATCGTCAGCCAAACCCTTCCCTTTACCCAGATTCCTAACTCTTCCTCTTGAGTTCAGTTCATCTTCCCTTTAGACAATACATATATGAGGACAAACATTAAGTTATAAATGACACTGTAACTGAACAATAAAATGTAGCTTATTTACTGTCTTCCTTTAATTCAACTTAAAAATCATTGACATTGTAGCATACAATTTGTATATTGTTTTTAGTTTAATTATTATTCCCATATCTGTATCCAATCCATTTTCAAACAAGATATATTTACTGTAGTTTAATATTAAAAAAAAGTTTCTTTACATGTTGGGTAGTGTGTTGTAAAGTACACAAAACAATGCCCTTTCACTGAAACTGGTATTTTCTTGATTCTCTTTGCAAAAACAACATTCTCTTTTTCTTTCTTATTGAACATCAAAACACTTATCAAAGGCTTGGGCTTGTGACCAAATCTCAATTTTCTCAAAGAGAAGCTATATTTTTCCAATGGAAAATAAAAACAGTATTTCTAGCAAAGATCCAACATATGTAGTGTTGTCTGATTAGTGTTTTAATTCTATACACATTACCCTTTTCTATTATTTTCCTTATATTTAATATTCCCAGTTAGTATAAAACAGGTAAAAGGCTTTTCTCTTTCCAGCATATTTTAAAATAGTCTTTTCAAGTTGCTATCTTGATTCCAAAAACATTTCTAATTTTTTTCATTAATAAAAATTAGATTTTATGAAAATGAAATAAGTACACCTAAATTTTCTTTCAAAGAGATCAATGTAAATAATATATTTAACACTTTCCTTTAAATTATACTTATAAAATGTTTTGCATTATCTAATAATTATTTTGAGTCATGGAGTATGAATGCAATATAAACATGAAGGAAAGTGAATATAAACATGAAGGAAGGTTAACTTACCTAGCTAACATTATTTCACCAAATAAATGAGTAAAATATTAAAAAACAAACAAACAAACAAAAAAAAAAAACACCAATACATGCTTTAGGAAACCATAGTACTATTCTAGTTAGCATGGCTTAAGTCTTGTCAAGAAGGAAAAAAAGAAAGTTTTAAGATTTCTAAATAAATTAAAATAGTGATAGTGATAGTTGATAAATTTAGATAGATGCCTGGATAGATAGATGCCTGGATAGAAAGATTATATAGAGAGAGACAGATGGAGGGGGGAGGGAGAGAATTTGACAGTAAACACAAATATTTGGATCAGAGAACAGATCATTTATTGCTCACAAATTACCTTTTCACTGGTTCATGAATCCAAATCCCCACAGAAGTAGATAGAAAGGATATGATGCTACCCTATGTCAGGAGTGGTGTTATACCTCAAGAGTATTATGAACTTGAAACTTAACAAAGGGAAGTTGGTATAATGACCCAATCTATACCCAGATAGAAAAAAAAAAAAAAAACGTAGAATGCATTGAAATCTTTTCTGGGGTGTGAAAGGGAAGTTCATTACCTTTATCACACTAGAATATAAACCAGTAGTTCTGGGGATGATAAATTTGTAAATCTCTTTAAAACAATAGAAAAATCTCTAACTTCTGAGACAGTCTTGCTACTCAATCATCCTTTAAACAAGTTTTGCAAACTTTTGTGTAGCAAGCCCATGTTTCTATGCAAAAAGATGAAATATTCATGTAGAATTTGTCTCCCAACAATAGTAGTTATTTTAGCTAATTTCTTTTTTAAATAATGTGCAGTGGATATATTGTTGTTTCAATAAAGTGGCTTATTAAACTGTCACTGAAATTTTTAGTTTTTTATAGTTGCATTTATAAACATACAGAAGATGAATAAATAGATGCAGAGTGAAGAAAAGTACTTAAAGGAAGTTTACCAGTGATTTAAAATTTTTTGAGTTGTGTGTGTGTGGTGGGGTGTATAATAAAAATGAAACATTGTAAATGTAAAAAATGGACACTGTAGTTTTATTGTTCAGTTACAGTTACTAAGCAAGTTAGTGATGGAGCAGAAATAGAACACAACATTTTCTAAGGCCCCTGGGTGTTGTATCCATGAGTCAGTGGGTCTCTTGGCCAATATTTATTCCAAGGAAGTGGAACAAAATTCAGTCTTTACTCACTCAACTTCCTACATTTATCTTCTAAAAGAAGATGAATTACATTTGTTTCAACTTCATAAACCTGTGTCAGCATGTACCTGGGAGACCACACTGCACTTGACACCAATATAATACTTTGAGCAAAATGTAAAAATGCTTATATTATTTAATAATGCAAGATGTGTGAACTGAATAAATCTAAAAGTTAAAGCTTGATTAAAAAGACAGAAAACATTTTAATCATTTTTGGGTGAAATATATTTTCCTTATTTGCAAGTAATTTTCTGTTCTCTGAACTCTAGGTTTTATCAGTGCTGTTTCATGGTTCCATTCAGCTCTTACTTTAAGTTATCTTCACTATGTTACAGGTTACTTAGCCATACCTTTTTACATTTTATAACTACTAACAAACAGCCTTATTATGTAGGTGTCTTTCAAAAAATATTTGTTGAATCACTGAATTTTTATTTATTTATTTTCATTTTAATTTATTTTATTTGGCAATTGATGATCTAAATTAACCTTCTTTGTAACGGACAAAAATCACAACAGTAATAACAACAAAACAAGAAGTGGCGGTAATCACTTTAACTTAATAATAAATAGCCAGATAGCAGGGAAAATAGTAAATATATAAAATAATTGTGGTTAGTTATTATAAGCATTAACTTAATGATATATTGGATTATATAGCTGAGAAAAAGAACAATAAAGTCATACATGGAAACGCCAAATTAAAAAATAATTGCTAAATGAAACAATTCAGAAGGAGAAAGAAAATTACCAGATGGTGTGGTATATGGAGAAACCATACAAAGAGTCAAATATAGACAGACTTAAAAACTAACCCTTGAAATCTGACTATAAAACTGAAACACCACAGGGGGAGCGGGAGGACAAAGTCGAGAGGAAAGATAATGGAATGATTTGGTGGCAGGTAAACTATGGTAACTACACTTGAAGTGGGAGATATCCTATATATTCCAAAATAACAACAAAATGTAAGCAAACATTATCTCTATAAAAAATTAAGAAAAATAATTGAGATCTTCAATTTAGAAATTTCAACAATATATGTACTTACTACTCCCCAAATATTACAGAGAAAAGTATAAAAAATATTTAAATATTGAGATAAATTAATAAATATTGTATCAGTAAAGGAGTTTTTGAGGACATTATAGGCTTACACATTTAACATCCTTTTAAAAGTATATTTGTTTCTTATTAAAATATCTCATGCTTGTGTTTAGAAATTGTTCTACCTTTTTAAAATTTAATTAACATTTCACTCATCTATAAAATTTCTTAGAGGTGTCTATAGTTATACATCAACATCGTATATGAGACATTATTCACAACTAAAAATCTAATTCTATCTTTCACATACAGTTGACCCTTTTACCTGTCCTACGGATCCTGCAAGCCCTTTTCCGTTTCACTACCTCCAATTTGGTCTTATAGTCTGTAAGTTTATTTTTGTTTTATTTAGTTCATTTACTTGTTTTGTTTATTTTTGTATCACATGTTACTGAGAGCCACAGAGTTTCTCTTTCCCTGTGATAAATTTTTGAGTTAGAAGCTACAAGTTTTCAACATGTGGATCCAAGACTTTTAGGAGTTCTTCAAGGTCAAAAAATGTTGTCATAATACTAGGTTTTGTTTGCACTTTATGGAATATGAATTATACTATATTGACATTTGCACTCATGGATAAAAGCAATTGCCACTACAAGAGTTACCTTAGTAGAGGTCGAGGTTGGGCACTGACCCTATGGGGGTTGGATGTTTCATCTCTGTTACCAAGCAGTCACAGTTAAAAAGAGAAAAAAAAGCCTAAAATACCTTTGAGGAAATTATAAAATTATCAATTTCATTATAAATTGAATCTCAAATATAAGCCTTTTAATATGTGTGTAAGCATAAGGTAATTCTGCTACATACCGGAGTATTAAGTCTTGTACTCATCTAAAGTGCAAGCTAAATTAGCTATTTTTTTTTCATAGAACATAATTTTTACTTGAAAGATGTACTCTCAACCACAAGGATTATTTAGAATTATGTATTCAGTGGGAATTTTCTCCAAAATTATCAGGATACATATCTCTTCAAAGTATATAACATTTTATTCATTCATTCAACAAATATTTGGTGCTTATAATGCCATTTGTTATTTTATAAAGTCTTATGTTGTTTATGTTAAGGTATTCTGTTCTTTTTGTTAACAAGGCTGCTGTGAATTTTATTATCAATATATAAAGTTAATAGTTTAAAATACCTGTGATTTAAAATAGAATAGCTCATATAAATGGTTAATTTCCTCTGAATAATTTCTAGTCATGTTGCAACTATTAATTCAGGCTAACACCAATAGGAAGCTGTTTGGAAGGCAGGTGATATACTAACCTTTGAAAAAACCTGGTGTCTGTTTTTAGTTCATCATTTTATCTCAAAATCTAGAGGTTTTTAATGTGTCAGTTGGAAATTACTAATGAATAGTGAAAGCAGATTAATGGGTAATGCAATTTTTTTGTTTTTTATTTCTTCTGAAATAAGGTAGAGTGAAAGAAAGCTTTTCAGAGTGAATAAAATCTAGTTAATATACATATTGTATGCAAACATACATATTTTATCAGTTTTTAGCATGTCTATAAATTCAAATAACATTCATCTGTGTATGGTAAAGGTCTTGATGCAAACTGTATTTCCTACTTTAGGTATCAGTCAAGATAAATCCATGTCATTTGTGGTAACATGAATGGAACTAGAAGAGATTATCCTAAGTGAAATGAGCCAGAAAGAGAAAATGAACCATGATTTCACTTAATGTGGAAAATAGAGATACCAAACAAAGGTTTACACAAAGACAAACTTTAAAGATGATCTGAGAGATGACCATAGATTTGAGGAATCCAGGAGAGGAGAAGGAGTGGGAAGGAAGAAAACATGGAGGGTAGGGAGCACAATCAACTATGTTGGAGGATTGTGGGTTCTTTGAAGGTGACAACAACTAGGTAAAAAAACCCTATATTGTGGGGAAGAAAAAAATCAAAGGATCTTAGATAATGATAAAATAATTTTAAAACCATTTATATATGCTGATTATTAGAGATGCACACTTGAGACATATATTATAATGGAATGATTTTTCAATTAAAGAAAATTAGAAGAGTGTTTCTAATAAAAAATGTGAAATTACACTGGTCAGCAGTAAAGTCGTTACTGACTTAAAAAGGCCCTAATCTGTAGTACCTTGGTGTACTGAGCATGAATATAACCCTGAAAATTTTTATTAGCTCTCATTTTGAAGATATTTCATATAACTCATTTTATATGTTTCGCCATGTAAATTTATCCAGAAGACTACAACAACATCCACAATCAGCCTAGAATGATGTAATATTGCATCGCATTGCATAATACCATCATGCACACATCATGCAGAGTTGATTGCATCATTTTCTGATGCAATGTAATACTACTGCCAGACGGCTGCTGAAGTAAGCTGATGTCAGCAGTGCACTATAGAAAGCCTTGTCAGAAAGGTGGAACACTGGAAATATTTCAGACTTTGTGCGAGACAGTGTAAGCTACTGTTCCATAGAACTGTTATTATTTTATCCATTTAAGCACAATATAGAACAGTAATGCCTTGAAAGTGTGTTAATAGCATGGCCAAATTCTGCTTTATTTGTAGGAAAGCAACATTTGCCAACCAGAAGAAAAGTATCACTTCTCAAGTGAAAAAGACTTACCATCTTTACTTTGGATGCAAGGCTGGTGACCAAGACAAGCCTTGGGCCCCGCATATATGCTGTGCTACATGTACAACACAGCTTCCATAGTGGTTAAATGGCAAAAGACCATCAATGTCATTTCCAGTCCCCATGGTATGGAGAGAGCCAAGCAACCACATACAAGACTGTTACTTCTGCTTGGTTTCTCCTCTTTCCAGCGGAATAATGAAGCAAAAGAAGTTGAGAATAGTCTACCCAAACATTCCATCTGCATGGCGAGGGACTTCCTATTCCAGAAACTCCCGCAGAATATTCTCTTGATTCATCTGATGAGGACAAGGGTGAGCTAATCTGTTCTTCTCCTGTTCCAGCAGCATGCAGTGATCCAGATTTTCACTTTGGTGCATCATCAACCCCACACAGACCAACACAGGAAGAACTAAATGACCTGGTTCATGATTTGGACTTATCCAAGAACAAGACAGAATTGCTAGGATCTAGACTCCAACAATGGAATCTTCTAGAAGAAGATGTCACAATTACTTTGTAGAAAAAGCGCCACCAGCACTTGGAGCCTTTCTTCAGGAAGGAAAGTACTCTGGTATTTTGGTTCAATATTGAGGGCCTTATGAATGCCTTAGAAATCACTCATGACCCACAAGAATGGAGATTATTTCCAGACTCTTCGAAAATGAGTCTTAAAGCTGTGCTTTTGCACAATATAAACCGTTTTCCATCTATTCTATTCCTGAACAGCTGTACAAGAGACAAACGAAGAAATCTAAGAAGTAGTCTATGACTTGATTTTTTACAGGAATTAACCTATTACTATTGCCACACATTTCGTGATGTAAACATCAATTTATTTCATTACAAAAAAAACTAGAGCCAAAATTCGAATTCAAATGTCATATTCATATTGAGCACATACGAATTGATCGGAAATGACTAATTTTATTTCAGTTACATGACTTTTGTAAAAATTTGTTGACTAGTGTTATCAGGATAATTGCTGCAAAGTAACGTACATGGAATGAAGAAGTTTTTATCAAGTTACCTGCTGTGGGAGAAAGGAGGAACAATAAGGAAAACTTTCTTAAGATGTGGGGATTCAATTTGAGGAAGGGTTGGAGTATATTTTGAGGGTGGATTATGTAGAAAGAATACCAAAAGTCCTGTTAGTGGTTGGAGACGGTGGGTCAGATGGAAGAAAATATGAAGAATTAAGCTTATGTTTCGCACAACTGGAGAAATAACTCTGCCTGTGTATTGCATCTTCAATGCCTACCTGCCCTTTCTGCAGACTGTCCTGTAGACTCAAAATTGCCTAGCCAGCCCCCAAAGCCATGTAAGCCAATTCCTGCCAAAATATGTATTCCTGCTGGTTCTGTTCTTGTGGTTCAACTTTTATTCATACACTTGGTTGGAAGAACACTCTGTTCTCTTGGTTCATGCCATTATAACCAACTTGTTTTCAGTTTCCTAAGCTCTTTCCTCTTCCTCTTTTTTAAATCTTAATGTTGGAAAGCCCAGAACTCAGTGTCTGAGCCCCTTTTCCTTATTTCACTCATTATAAGTATGACTTTAAATATTATCATTTTGTTGATGACTTAAATTTATTTTTAATTTACAACCTGAACCTCTTTCCTTGAAATCTAGTCTTAATACCTTAGTCTCAATCCATCTCAGGTTTCAAAAAGGCATTCAATCTGAAATTCTCATCTTCTTTACAAAAAGGCCTTCTCATATAATCTCTTCTTGAGAAACTACATCAGTCATCAATCCTTCTTGATGTATATGCCAAAAACCAGGGATTATACTTGACTTCTTTCTTTTACATCCCTATCTAATATATATAAGAACATTATATATAAAATATATAATATAATATAATATAATATATATAATGTATCCAAAAAATAGACTTTACCTTTCAAATTTATATTAAGTAGGATGACGTTTTTCTGCTTTCTTCAAAATCCTGAATATTTTACTTATATTATTTCAATAAACTATTACAGCATCTCTTTTCCTCTTTCTGCTACCTTGTGCATATACACAGACTCACAAACACATACACACTCTCTCATACACTATATATCCTCAGCATACTAGCTAGAAATATGAAATATTATGAAATATGAATTAGATCACTTTATGTTGTAGACTGAACGGTAGCATCTTGATTCTGGGTAATAGCCAAAGATCTTCCAGTGGCTTATCAGGTCTCAAATGGGTCACATCTACCTCTGACTTCAACTCCTGCTACCATTTTTATGTCTTCTTTAGAGCCAATTACACTAGTGTTTTTCTACATAGTCTGTTTCCTAGCACTAGAATATGTTTCTTAAGGTCAAGCATTTTTGTTTTGTTCACTGCTACACCCTTTAGAATCTAATAGAGTGCAAGGCATATGTAAGTATTCAATAAACACCCTATGAGTAAATGAATAAATTGATGTGCTTTTATTATGACTAAATGGTTTCATAGTCAATGTGAATAGCATGGAATCTTTACCAGGGTAAGTCATTTTCTAATTCACCTTTGTAATGTTGCTTATTGGATTAACTGTCACACAAATTATTTCAGTGGCAATATATTGCTTGCTAACTTTATTCAGTAATGTTCTTACCAAGATGTAATTATCACCTATTACATCTCTTTTTATTTGCTTGATGTTAAAGTTTCAAAAATGACCAAAAATAAAAACTGAAGAACACACAGGACTTAGAACAAAAATGCAATGATTGGTTTTAATTAAAAATTCAAGACAAAAGAAATAGAGACTTCTACTCTTATTTCAGAATTAACTCAATTAAACTTATTCTTGTTAAATGTGTTTAAATTAAACTTGGTAGTATATAGCTGAATGAAAGAAGGATGTAGACACTTTGTCCATAGCCAGAGGAAATAATGTTCTTATACATCACTGGTGGGAAATAGAGCAGTGACTTAGTGACACTGATATTAATAGAATGGGTATTTTATCTCATAATTTTTTTATTTGACCCTCAATAATGTAAATGTTTTAAAAGAACTTACCTTGTGCTTAGGGAGGGTGGGTAAGAAGAGCACTCAAAGGGTTTCAACTGATTTTACTCCAGGGTTTCAAAGCACTGATTTACCTCACATGGATGAATAGTTTGACACCTTGTTGCTTCAAACTTGCTTATGCTTAAAGTACACTGAGCAGCTGAAGAGCTACACAGATGCCACAATACTGATAGCATATGGACATCTCCAGGGCTGTTAAAAATGATCACACCAACTGTCTGTTTTTACTGGGGCTTACGGTATTTAGAGAGTTCTAAGAGAGAAGATTTTGCCTTTCAATGTAGCTCAGGGGACCTATATTGAAAACGAAAGGAAGCAGGGAAAGCACTTGTGAACTTGCAAGAGAAACTTTATGTTTCATTAATGGTTCTTTCATAGCAATGTGGCTGCTTTAAATCTCAGAGATGACAAAAATATTTTAAGATAAAAACTGTTATTATTTAGGTTTTCAGAAAATCTGGCAAAATAATATTGGAAACCCAAAGTTATAGAACACAATATTGGCATTATTCATCAATATAAACATTTTTAAACCTTTTACATTAAAATCTTAAAGATCAATAGTAAAACGGTAACCCTAACAAAATTATTTCTAATTCAAATTACAAACAAGGAATAACTTTCTATACATCAAGACTTGCAAACTGATAAAATAAAAAAAATAGCTCAGTGGGCTGATAAATAATATAATGAAAAGAAGTCACCCCAAGTCAGAGTAAAACCCAAAACATGGAGGCTGCTTAAGATCTTTCCCTCTGGTACACACAGGCATCCCAGAAGGTTTGGGCATAACCAAATGCATCTACCAAAAAGAAAATGAAAAGAAACAGCAAAAGACCAAGTAAGATTGAAATTAGCAATCAACACTTGACAAGCTTTCCAACTATTAGAACTACACTGATCCAAAATCTCATTTATATAAAGTGGATCTGAGTGGAATCTGTCCTTGTCATTTTGTTTATAGCTACATGCCTGCTACACAGGCACACAGCTCAAGTCATTCTTGTGTCTATGTTTCCAGAACTGCAATCCAGAAATCACAAAGTCTACTGAACATATAAACCATTATAGTAGAGCTGAAACATAGTGGCTATAACTCAAGCAGAGTAGGGTTCTTGTTCTATAGGGCAAAACATAACATAGACAGATTACAAAGGGACAAATGCAATGTTCAAAAACAAATGAAAAAATTCTCCAGTTTGGAATAGGAAAAAAGTAGCTTAAAAATAACTCTAAACACCTATTAGATAGGTACATTTACTGAAACATAATGCTTTTGCTGGATGATTTCTAGGAATAAAAAGTACTATTATACATTTTAATGGAAATATGAAGTGTTGCAGTCTTTTAGGGATGTGATGTAACAAAATCTACAATTTCACTGAACAATTCCATTTTGAGGACTTTATTTCAATATATTCTAATATTAAAGGTGAATGATATTTACTGTAATATTTTTTGAGTTAAGAATTGAGTTTTAAAAAAAAAGTAAGATCACTGTCCATCAATAGAGGGATTAATGGACTATGGTAATTCTTTCCATGAGTTCATTATGCAGTTATTTCAAAGACTGAATTATATCTATGCCTGGTGACACTCTTAAAGAGATTTCCATCAGATAATACCAAATCAGAAGAAAAAGACATTGAAAAAATGTGTATCTTAAGATTCCATTTTTAACCAAAGTTTTATATTTTCTTTCAACCTATCATCTATCCTCTCTCTACCTACCTATCTATTCTCACATCCACACACAAACTACAAGATCATACATGCAATGATATTCTATAATATATGTATATACATAGATGTGCATTTATGTCAGCATGTAATAGAAGTATTTATGTGGGGCCTCCCTGGTGCTGTGGAGCTGTTGGTGGCTGCCTTGTGGTGACTGCGGCACGAGTTTGATGCTCTGCTGGGGCGATTCCCACATGGCACAGCAGACCTCTTCTGCCTCGCCCACTGCTCCCTTCAGCAATGTATTTTGGTCTATCTGCCTGTTCTGCTCCCCACTCTGTCTCTGGTGAATCCTCTCACTGCCTCACACCTCTGGCTTGTATGCAAAAATAAATAAATCTTTTAAAAAAAGTATTTATGTGCATGTATTTAATTATGAGTAGAGAAAAATGTGAATTAGCACAAACTTGTAATATGTTACAAGGCAAGAATGAGTAATAGGATCCTGATGGGATGGAAGAAAGGAAAAGGACAAAAAATGACCATGATAAAAACACATATTATTTGATCTAATTTATGAAAATGTGCATGTTTGTATAGAGAGGGGAAAGTAAAGCATATACATACACATGCATATTTATAATACAGAGAAATTTTGACATGAAATTTATTGTTAACATTCTACAGAGATATTGCCATGTTTATGAACTACTTGGAAATTCAGTCAGATTTTAAATAAGTGAGAGTGTCAATGTCATACATAGTACAGTCTTTATGAAGACAAAAAGAAATAATTCCCTCAGGGTCAAGAATAATTGTATCCTTAAGCACTTAATACACACTGGAAATCATGCAGCTTGTTATCTTGACAACTAGAAAGAGTGATATCAAACCTGCTTCTAGCTTCACATATTCCTATTAACTATTGACTCCCTACTCCATTTTCTCACCTGTATTTACTTTTTTATACACGGGAATGATTTTAAAACTATGGTAAATATTTCAGGATCAAAGTAGGTCACAGACACACACATAAAAACAAAACAATGAGGGCCTAAAATAAGAGGTTGATATCTCAACACTGACTTGTGAAGTCCACCGGAGAAAACAGGTTTTAAACACAGGCCAAGGGTGCTAGTGGTCCTTAATAACAAAGAATTATAAATTTATATCATAACCCACATTATATTACTTGTATATTTTTATCAAACAGACACTAAGTATATGCATAAGAAACAAATTATAGAAACAAGTTCAATTCTTATATATATATATTTTTTGTACTCAAAATAAAGATCTGAAGATCCACACCAACATGTGTGGATATGTCAGCTGGTAGAAGTTCTAATTGACTATTATGAAGTGAGCAGAACTAGGAAGCCAACACCTTTAAAGAGTTCTCTCTATGGAAGTCCAGTGATGTACGGTTTTGCCACATGTCCCAATGCCTTACAATAAGATATTTTATGAGACAATAGATATAGCAAGTAGCAGTTTCTTTAAACCTGGACTGAACCTAGTCTCTTTTTAAAAGTACAGGAGGAATGACCCTATTTTCATCAGCTGTCATTTTTCTTTCATAAATTTATTTGTGTCAGCATGATAATAGAAGCCAAAAAGATTGGTTATGTTCCCATTCAAGCAAAATGACTAATAGCTAATCATCTAGCTATGGAACTTATTTTGTTGTACAAAATTTCCCAGTTTTGTGCCAAACATGGCATGATTATAAATGACCACATGTAACTAACATAGCTGTACAATGAAGTGATCATTTTAAAAAAGATCTACTCCATTTTCTAAAAGGTTTCTTATTATATCACAGTCTTTTAGGCCCCCAAAATGCAAGTTGGAGCCTCCCTGTGGCTCAGGGGTTAAGTCTCAGTGCTGTCAAGCTACCACCAGCCACTACACCCTGAGTTTGATCCCTATACAGAAAGCTAATCCAATGGCGCAACAGACCTCCCCTGTCTCTCCTGCTGCTCCCCTCAGCAGTGTATTTCAGTATATCTACCTGTTTGGCTCCCCCACTCTGTCTCTGGTGAATCTTTTCACCCCTCACACCTCTGGCTTACACCTCAGTTCTAGTATGCATAAATATAAATAAAAATAAACCTTTTTAAAAAATGGAAGTTGTTTAACACTTCATAAAACACTCTATTTGTTTTGAAATAAAATTATAGAAAGAATTTATATCACTGAGAAAGATTTAGCCAAATGAAAGAAAATGAATCAAAAATTGCAAAACACCAAAATTACTTTCTTTTTTTTTTTTAAAGATTTATTTATTTATGCTTACAAGCTGGATACAGGCCAGAGGCGTGGGGCGGCGCGAGGGTTCACCAGAGACAGAGTGGGGAGCAGAACAGGCAGATGGATGGAAATACATTGCTGAAGGGAGCAGCGGGCAAGGCAGGAGAGGTCTGCCTCACCATGTAGGAATCTCCGCAGCCGGGTGTCGAACTTGCGTCGCCACTGCCGACAGCTCCACAGCACAGGGCTTAACCGTTGCGTCACCAGGGAGGCCCAACAAAATTACTTTCATTTTAATAAGGCTGCTATTTATACAACATCAAAGTAACATGAAAATTAAACATAGGGAACAGAATTACAAGAAGATATCTAGAAAACAAACAAATTTAGGAACCTAACATGAAAAGACATTTTCAAACCTTTAAAAGTATAAATCAGGGCCTCCCTGGTGGCGCAGCGGTTAAGCACTGCGCTGTGGAGCTGTCGGCAGCAGAGACGCGAGTTCGACGCCCGGCCAGGGAGAATCCCACATGGCGCTGCAGACCTCTCAGGCTTGCCCACTGCTCCCCTCAGCAGTGTATTTCTGATCTGCCTGTTCTGCTCCCCGCTCTGTCTCTGGTGAACCCTCTCACCGCCCCACGCCTCTGGTCTGTACCCCAGCTTGCATGTATAAATAAAAAATAAATCTTTAAAAAAAATAAAAAATAAAAGTATAAATCAGAATTTTTATTATAAACACAAATATTTATTTTATATAACATTAAAATGTATGATTAAAAGTACAATACAAACAGAATAAACAATACAAACAGAAAATTATGTCTCATATTTGATGTATATAGCAAAAGGCTGTAGGTAATAAAGCTCAGAGTTATATGCTAGCCCACTGTCTTTGGACAGATAGAATACCTGATGTGGTTTGACTCCATTTCTCCTGAATGATGTTGGTCATTTAAGGGCAATTTGGTCCTGATCAAAGGGCAGGATACCACCTATCCATCACCAAAAGGATCAGGAATTCCCAGGGCAACGCATGTATTTAACAGTAGTTCTAAAGTCTTCAACCCTTAACAGCAGATCCCAGCAACATTTAGTGTGACCAGAAGTAGTCTATTTTGAGGTGGCTCAAATATACAGGATATTCTTAAATCTAATAACAACTTTGTCTATATTATGATTATTTTGAAATTTTTGATGTTTATATGAAACAATTGCTGCTTCTTTTCAATAATATCTTATTGCAAACTATACTAAGTCATTTAATAAATTTATGGTGTCTGTGTCCCTTTCTCTAATGAGAGAGCTATTGAATGAAGAAATGTCTCACCTCATTTGGGCATATTTTCAATAAACTATGAGAAAAGATAATAATCATATGTGAAGATATATATTTCTTGAAAGAAAATACAAATCTAATTTTGAGAAATGTCAACATATGGAGGTAGTGTATCGGGGTTAGATGGCTTAGGTTATGAGTCATAAAATTAAATTATTAGGAAAGGTAAATATGGTGAATAATCTACCCATTCATGCCTTCAATGTTTCACTCAAAATACACTGAGAAATTTTATTTTTTTAATACTGACAGATGGCTATTGATGAAACTTGTGTAGTGGAGAAATTTCAAATTAATTTGCTTCCACAATTATCAACATAGTATTTGACCATTCATCAATATTTTGAACATTAATCAGATGACAATAGTAAATATGGTCATTTCATTAATTAGATGTTGTCTTTTTTAGTTCGACAATAGAATAGCAACATAACTATTTGACTAACATGCTGATAACACATGTTTATTCACTTGTGAAACATTTTAAAATGTCACTTGATTCACAATTTGAAAGGTTCCTGTCCTTTAGTTACATTAAAATTTTAAAATCTCTTCTAAATGCATTGTGATATTCTTGAATTCCTCCTTGTTATGATAAACGGTCCTGTGAAACTTTTTTTTTTTTTCCTTCACAGACCACAGCACTGCTGGAGGTTACAGAGATGAAACCTGCTTTTGAAGTTCTACCTGTCTTGCCATAGGTCAGCACTATGGGTAAATTTTCCTCTGCAGCTTTTTGCCTACTTGAATTGAGGCATCCACGGTCAACTAGGTTCCCTGCAGTTATTCAATGAACATATAAGTAATTTGACTAAAATATGATATGCCCTTCTTCTTAAACATCCACTCCAGATAATTATATCTTTTAATTAGAGAATTAACAATATATAAAAAATAATTAAAAATTTTTGTAACATTCTTCATAAATTTAATTTAATTCCAAGATAGTACTTTTCTCCAATAAAGTGACTGAGTACTTGGATGACTAAAGTAAAATATCAGCAGATTTACTTATGTTCTTCTCTCAGTATGTAAATTATAGTGATAACACAAATACTTTTTGCTTAGTAACTAGTTTTGGGTGTTTTATTTTATTCATTTCTTCTTTTTTTAGCTTCACAGTTATCAGATCATTATTTTGTTGACCATAAGAAAAAATAAAATTTCCAAAACTTATAAAGTGGTTGAATGGATCAAAAAGAGTCCAATTTTTTTTGCTGCATCTCACACATACACACACTCACACACACAGACACACAAAAGGCTGAAAGTAAAAGTTTGAAGAAAACCCTATAAGCTAATGGTCACATTAAAAAGTCAGGTACACCATACATACAAGCGTCAGATAAAATAGACTTGTAATTGAAAAAGGTAATAAGACATAGGAGTGGACATAATATAATGATTAAGTACTTAGTACACCATGAATATATAGTACTTATTGACAAATATGCCCCAAATATCACAACATCCAAATATATAAAGCACTTATTAATATCTCTATGAAGTTATATGACAACACTACAATAATGGTAAGGAATTTTATCACTCCTTTTTAAAACATGGTCAGATATAGCATCAGAGAATTTAAAAAAGGAAACAACAGCCTTAAATATTGAGTTAGGTCAGATCGTCTTAAAATTCAACTACAGAACATTCCACCCAAATACATCAGATTTTACATTTTCTCAAGTGCACATGGGATATTCTCAAGAATAGATCATATCTTCAGACACAAAACAAGTGCGAACAAATTTTAGAAGATTGAAATTATATCAACCATGTTCTCCAATCACAATGCTATATAACTACAAATTGACTACAAAATGAAAGCTGGAAAACAATAAATATGTGTATACTAAATAACACACATCTCACTCACCACTGTATAAGTAAAGGAATTAAAGCAGCTATAAAAATATGCTTGGGAACAAATGAAAATTAAGACAAGATTTATCAGAAACTAAGTGATGTAGCAAAAGTGATCTTAAGAGAGAAGTTAATGGCAAAACAGTCCTACATCAAGAAAAATCTCAAATAAACAATTTAGTTTTATGTCTACAGGAAATTTGAAAAGATCAATGAAAAAAATAAACAAAAGTTAGTAGGGGAAAGGAAATACAAATCAAAGAAAAAATTAAAATAAGATCTATGTCAAAAAAGCAATACAAAAAAGATCATTGAAATTTAGCATTTATATTTTGAAAATAGAAAAAAATAAATAACCTTTAGCTATGTTCAAAAAGAAGAGTGAAAACTCTAATGGAAACACTAAAATCTAATTGAAATATTAAATCAATAAAGTGGAAGGGTACAAAATAAATATGCAAAAAACCAGTTGCTTTTCTATAGGCAATCAACAAGTTTGAAGAGAAAGAAATAAAAAAAAAATCCCACTCACAATTGAAAAATAGAATTAAATATGTTGGAGTAAATGTAACATAGGAGGTGAAGAACCTATCCAATGAAAACTAAAATATATTATTAAAAGAAGAAGAAAAGTATACACAAGGAAATGGAAAGATATTCCTGGCTAGTGGATTGGAAGAACAGGCATTGCTAAATTGGACTATCTTATCCAAAGCAATATATAGATTCAATGCAATCCTTCATAAAGGTTTTGATCCCATTTTTCAGAGATATAGACAAACAATACTGAAATTCACAGGAATAGCCGAAGTAATCCTGACAAAAAGAAAAGGAGTGGTGGTATCATGTTCTCAGACTTCAAACTATACTACAAAGCTATAATAGTTGAAATATTATGGGACTGGGGGAAAATAGACACAAAGACCAATGGAATAAAATTGAAAGCCCAGAAATAAACCCACACATCTATGAGCAATTAATATACCACAAAGAAACAAAGAACATACATTGGAGAAAGGAGAGTTTCTCCCACAACTTGTGTTGGGAAAACTGGACAGCCCCATACAAATGAATGAAACTAAATCACCATCTCACAACTTATACAGAAATTAACTCAAAATGGATTAATTATGTGGCTATAAGACCTAAAGCTATAAAACTCATAAAATGAAAAAATGTAAAAATATCCCATGATATAGGATAAAGAAATGTCTTGGGGAATTCATCTCTAAGAGCGTGAGAAACAAAAGCAAATATAAACCAATGTGATCAAATCAAATAAACAACAATAATAAACCCCTGCATAGCAAAAGACACTCTCAGAAGAACAAAAAGATATCCTAACGAATTGGAGAATATATTTGCACATAATACATCTGACAAAGGACTGATACTCAAAATATGTAAATATCTCATACAACTCAACAAAGAGAAATCAACAAATTTTAAAAAAAAGTGAGCTAAATATCTGAATAGACACTTTCCTAAGAAGACATACAAATGGCCAACAGGTGCATGAAAAAAATGTTTGATATCAGTTGTCATCAAGGAAATGCAAGTCAAAACCACAAATGAAATATCATTTCAAACCTGTGAGGATGGCTCATATCAAAAATGCCAGAAAAAAACAAATTTTGGCAAGGATGTGGAGAAAAAAGGAACCCAGATACATTGCTGGTAGGAATGTAAATTGGTGCAGTCATTTTTGAAAACATTAAGAAGTTCCCTCAAAAAAATCTAAAAATTTATCTATGGGTATGTATTTGAAGAATATGAAATCATTCACTTGTAGAACTCTACAGACTCCACTAATTATTTCAGCATTATTCACCACAGTCAAGACATGGAACTTAAGTTCCCACTGACAAATGATTTAAGATGATGTGGTACATACATATGATGACATATTATTCAGCTATAAAGAATAAATTTTGCCCTTTTCAGGAAGACGGAAAGAACTAGAGGGCATTATGTGTGTGTGGTGGGGAAACACAAGAAGAAAAACAAAAATTAGATGATTTTCCTTATAATATAAGGAAACAATACAGATGAACAGACAATAAAAATAATTTTAAAAAATCTGGGAATTCTGACAACAGGATTGAGGTTACCAGAGGGGAAGATGGTGAGTGGCGGAAGTAAGGATGGTGAATTTTTCCTTAAATTAAAATAAGTAAAATGTAAAAATAATATACCAATTATCTATGAAATACAATATTCATCGCCTCGGTAGTATGTGTGGTAATGGTAACGTACATATAAAGATGTGATTCTATACTTCTAAACTATATAGAGTTATAAATCAATGTTATTTCAATAAAAAAATTAACCATAGTGTTCTTAGTCAGACACTACATACGCTGGTATATAGCATCTCAAGTTTATTTTAACATGTATATATTTTAAATAAAACTTGCCCCAAATTAAAAAAAAAAAATGAATAAGCAAACTTTTTCTTGAGTCACATTTAGGGAAACATTAATTTTCTATTATGTCACCTTTTAGAATTTAGTCTTCTAATTATTAATTTCAGAAAAAGGATAGGTTTTATGCAAAATAATTATAGATTAGAAAATATTTTTTTAGAAGGTGAGGCATAATCTTGAAGCGGGTATAATTTAATAAATGTTTATAATACTGATTGGGTTGAGATAAATTCTATAAACAATGAACGAAGTCTTTTGCAAGTCAAAATTATAAGCAAAACAATACAAAATTAAGAAAGCTTTACCTTGTTGACAGAACCACAAGAGATTCCAAGGAGAAGATGTGCATGAGTATATGTGTGTGTGATTAATTATTGTGTAATTAATTATTATAGCATACCTTCCATCCCTATGTACTATGGTCACAAATTTCAAAAATATTTTCTGAGATTAGGTAGGACGGGGCTGTAATAGATCTAAGTTATTGCTCAATTATTACTGCTTCTGTCCCTCAGTTTTGTACTGAGGACAGATATATGCAAAATCTGGAATTTTGCTGTCAAAAATCTTTATAACCAAAAGGTCCTTACAGGAAACATTAATTTTCTTTCCTCTGGAACAGTTCAGATTTTGCTGTCTAGCCTAAGTTGTAGAATCAATCTAAAGAATCATACTAACAGATAATGTGGTACTTAAAAAGTAAATGAGCACTTAACTCATTTTCCTTCCATTTTCACCATTTCACCAAACAACAGTGGAAAGAAAATACAAGGATATATTTTGTTTCATTATTCTACTTAAATTTTATATGTGAATTTTAAATTTTATGGCAAGATTAGAGAATATGAGTTTAGTCTTGTTTGTTTGCTTTTTTTTTTCTTTTATTATATGAAAATTAGATGTAGAAACAATTTTGATAATTTTCTAGAGGCTTGTTTTTCATTGCTATTTTATAATCATAAAAATAAATGACTCATATGATTTCTATATAGTAGTCAGATTGATATGTTTCCAAGGTTTTTTGAAGATCCAATATTTTGAAGATGCAGAATAAGAAATTTACAGCACCAACAAGCACCAAATATTATCCATTTAGTTTGCCCACAGCAGTAGATACATCCACTCAAAACTATAGTCAGTAACTATCCAAAGATAAGAGGAGGGTCCAGATTTCCCAAAATTTCCAAATCCCCATAACCACTCCAATGACAATGCTGGGCATAGTATGGAGACAGATTGCCTCATTTAAGCCCTAGATTTCACACTTATTTTATAGCCTTGATTTTGTTAGAAACATAATTTAGGTAATATCATTTCAAAACTCTCTTAGGGCTTAACATCTCACTCAGAGTAAAAATCAAAATCCTTAAAATGGTGTATATTTTTCCAAAAGGCTACACTTTTCTCTACCTACTTTCTTTATCTCTTGCTACTCTTTATTGTGTGCTCGTGTGTGTGTGTGTGTGTGTGTGTGTGTGTATGAGAAAGTAGTATGATGACATCACATACATAATAAACACTAAGTTCAGAGTTGAGGTTTCTTCTGCACAGGGAGGGGTATGAATAGGTTCAGAGAATGGTATAGTTGGGTTTTGAGTCTATCAAAATCGTTTAATATTATTATTTTAAAATCTAAAACTGATGCTAATTTTCTATGCTAAGTGTGAAACTATTATATATTATATTTAAACTGAAACTTTATGGCAAAAAATATTTAAGAAAGCTAGGTTTTGGAATAATGAAGGTCAAATTATTCTCCAGCATTTTCTGTTATTTTTAGCAAATAAATTATCTCCACAGAATAAAATGAATAAAATAGATTTAAAAAACTGAAAACTATGAACTAGTTTTAAAAAAAATTTTTAAAGATTTATTTATTTATTTATACATACAAGCTGGGGTACAGGCCAGAGGTGTGGGGCGGCGAGAGGGCTCACCAGAGACAGAGCAGGGAGCAGAACAGGCAGATCAGAAACACACACTGCTGAGGGGAGCAGCGGGCGATGAAGGAGAAGTCTGCCTCGCCATGTGGGATTCTCCCCGGCTGGGCGTCGAACTCGCATCGCGAGCTGCCTACAGCTCCACAGTGCTCTGCTCAACTGCTGTGCCACCAGGTAGGCCCTGAACTAGTTTAAAATTGATTAAAGCATACCTAACTATTCTGAGGTGAGTCTCTGCTGAATCAGTTATCTTTAATTTACAACAGCCCATGTTTATAATCCCATATAATCTTGATTCACTCCACATTTTAGTCAGTTTTACTTACTAAATTTGTCCTATATTGGGGTTGAGTCTTATTTATATCTAAAAATATGCTGTGTCAAACCTGGCTTATTTTTTGCTGTACTCACCTTGGTTAGTGGTACTAACTAGGTCAAGGGATCAACAAATAATTGTATCTTTTTAATCCACTTATCTGTTCTTTGACACTTAGGTTGTTCCCATAACTTGGTAAAGGTAAATAATGCAGAAATGAATATAGGAGTTCATATATTCCTTTAAAAAACATTTTATCATTTTTTGGATATATGCCTAGAAGTGGAATTATTGGATTGTATAGTTATATCTGTTTTTAATATTTTGAGAAACGTCCATACTGTTTCCTATAAGGCCTGGAATAGCTGACATTTCTACCAAGAGTGTATAAAAAACCAATAAAGTAACAGAATTAACTTATAAAACTATACAAAAATTGATTGCTTCCCTATACGCAAATAACAAATGAGAAGAGAAAGTATTTAAGAAAGCAAATACATTAAACATCTAAAACAGCATACCAGCTTTGTTCACCTCACTATCCCTCATTGTATGCTTCCAACCGGTAGGTAGCCCCCAGGCAGCATCTGTGGAGGCAATGGTGCTTTCCCCAGTGGCCTTGCGCGGCCCCTCTCATGTCCCTAGAGTTTGCAGCCTACATGTTGGAGCAGGCTGAACTAAAGGGGCAGCAGCTGTGTAAGCATATCCTTGTCTGCTGCCCTCTGCACAAACAGCCTGAGGCTGGGGTTCTACAGCACAGAGACGCATACTTCAGCCCTGCTACAGCCCCCACACCCACCACCCCAGCATCTCTACACCCTTCCCTGCTGAGGCAAGTCATGTGCAGTATCTCTGGCCCCACTGAGGCTGGCTGTGCTCATGGCTTTCCAGAGCCCACCAGCCCATGAGCATGCTGTGACTTCAGTAAAGGTCAGGTTGGGGCAGGCTCTCAGTGAATATGGTGCCAGGATCATAAATGGATCAGTCAGGTTCCAGCTCTCCAGTTCCATTGAAGCCTGTAAGTCCATTATGCAAATAGAAAATGGAACTAGTTTAATGGTGCATAACCAACACCAACCACATAGTTAGGACTGAAAAACTTTCCAAACAGGCTTGTAAGGTGGGGATCCTGAAGAGGATATAAGCAGGGCAGTAGTCACCTTGAATCAATTCAGCAGATAAAATTCAAGAAATATTCATTAGACAGCTTCTGAAGAGGATTCAATGAATGAACTTTGCAAAACTTCACAGACTACCACAGAAAATGTCACCTCCACAGACTTCCAGACCTCAGCACACACTGAGACCCCCACAGATGCCCAGACCATCATAGACCTTGACAGAGACATGGTTGCTGCACTTAGCTCCAGCCCTGCCTCTGATATAACCTGCAAAGAGCAACATAAGTCTCAGCCTGTTGTCTCAAAAATCTGTTCGCTACTGGCTTATGCCAATGGTGCAAAGAGTTGTACCATCAGTGTCTCTGACACAGCCTCCTGGTGACTGGTGCTGAGTGGCACCTCTGACCAGTGCTGATCAGCACTGTTGACCAATGACCAGAACTGCTTCCCTGTGTTGGGACACCGCTGAGAACTGTCCATTGATGCTGTTGCATCTGGCACCACCTCCTCATACTGTTGCTTCTTTTGCTGACTGTTCTACTGTAAATTGTTGTCCAGTCTAACCTTCGGACTGTTGCTGTGGGATGCTGTGGTATCCCCTCAGCAACCATACCCATGATCACCTCCAGTTACTACCATGAGTCTACTGCTTCCTGGTGTGCCACCAGCTCCAGGCCTGTGTCAAAAGGACAGTGCCATATTGTATGACTGGTGTTTGTTTTGGACTACTGGGCACATTGGGCACCATTTGGTGTGAGACAGTTGACCTTGTGTCTTAAAAACTCTTTCCTTTTCTTCATTCTCCCTTTGTAAATAAACCTTGTTGCTATTGTACCCTGAAGCTGAGTGGTCTTGTAATTTCAAGCACATGAATAAGAACCCATAGTGACCTGTTTCCCACCTTGGCACAGTTTTAGTTGCTGCCTTTTAAAAAAAGTTTCTAATCTAATATTGGGGTGTTTACCATAGGACAGTAATTGTATATGTTCACTAAAGTAAGCTAAAAATAGAAGTATATTGGAATGGGTATAAGGAGGGATTTAGTATTAGTAAATATAACTGGGTCAACAAAATTTTAGGTTAAATTTTGATGCTCACAGCTTTCATTATTAAAGGAAAAGCAGAGGTTATTTACAGCTGAAATATTTACTTACAATCATAATGACTTAAAAAATGTGCAAAAAATCTCTAGAGACCATTATATTATCACTCTATTTGTATTTGATACTTACTGAAACAATGAAATTTAAAGTTATCTTAACAGTTGCAATGAGAAGATATGTAATACTTCAGTCCTTGTGGATTGTTAATTCATGCAACTCTACAATCTTTTCCTATGCAAGTTTTGAAATACTGTAAACTAAACCAACTCAAGGTAATGTATGTCATCCTACTGAGTTCATTTTTAAAAAATATTTTTATTGAGGTACTTATGTTAATATTATGGAAGTACATTATTTACTTCTGTTGTCTCCCTCACCTCCTTGCAGTTTTCCCAAATAACAATAAGCTCTTTGAGGCCTTCTTTAGCAAGTACTTATAATACATTCTTTACTCTTATATAATCCTTGCTATTATTCTCCTACCCTGCTGTATTTTTCTCTAATTCATCGATAACCAGATAAGTATCATGCACTTCTTGCAAATACATTTTTTTATTGTTTCTGCATCTATGAGAAATAAACTTTACTGCAGGGTAGGATTTTTTTTTTTTTTTGGTTGTTGTCTGTATTCTGTACACTGCTGTGTCCTATTTGCCTAGAATAGTGTTTAGTGGAATATTTGTGACTGAAGAATTTCATACTTTATTTTCCATAGACCATGCAACCACATAAAAGAAAGATGAAACAATTTATAGCAACAAATTTCTGAAAGGAATTCAGCCTTATTCAAATCAGTTTGTTACAATATTATTACATTTGAATAATTATTCACAATCAAATTTTCTGCAAGATTCTTAAAAGATAACTAGGAGTACTTACTGTTACATAACCATTTTTACATTTCATTCTTAATAAGATAACTTTTTTGACACTGTATATGATTCAGATGTATAGGTTAATACCTCTTCCAATGTATGTTATCACAACAAACCCTCTATATTTCCCATCATAAGGGTATCCAGGTAATAAAATAATTCTCATTTAAAATCCAAACAGATACTCACAAAGGGGGACGCAAGTCAAGTAACCAAAGAGAATTTTAAATTATAAAGCAAGATTTATTAAAACCAAAATAATATAGAATCATAAAGAAATATTTAAACAGTCTTAGAGAAATTTAGTATAAAATTCATCATTTTATGGAATATCTATTTCATCATTCAATAGAAGCCTACAAAACAAAAAGTAACAATGGGATTGGATTCCCATGTGATGAAATATTTCAGTGCATACACTTTATATATGTATAGATAGATAGATAGATATAAAATAAGCAAATATTTTAACAACTATATATAACTATGATTATGTATAAAGTTAAAAAAATTATTTATCAGGCATAACTACATATAGAGATACACTTATAAATATGTAGTTATGCCTGACCAATGCAATCCTTAAAAATGAAAAAAAGGACTAACGTGTTACAACAGTAGGTAGTGAACCTGTGAGGGTTGACTAGCTCAATGGCAGGAAGATCTGACTCTGAAATCTCCCTAAACAAAAATCTCAATGATATAACCATCACCAAATATGCCAAACTCTAAACTATGTTCCTCATGTCTTAGCCTTGCAATCAATAGATCACAAAATATCACCAATTATATCCAAAAACAACATTCTCCCCATTACAAAGGTTATAAACCCTCACTAGTCATTACTTGCCTGCACTTTTAGTAAAAACATCAAAACTGCCCTGTCACTTATTAGTGTTTATCCAAACCATTCCTTGCAGTGCTTTCATAAACATTTTACTTTACACATGCATCAAAAGTTGTCACACAAGATAAAATGCAAACTCTGCAGTTTTGTATGTAATGTGCTTCAAAATGTGAGTTAATTATCCCAGTCTTAGCTACTACTATTGCTTTACACTTACTGAGATCCTGACATAGAAAACACCATAGATATAAGATTTACTTCATATTTTCTGAATATATAGTTAATATAAGATATATTAAAATTAACTTGGCTATACATTTTAATACATAACAATTGGGTGGATTTAGAGTCTCTGAGAAAATAAGGATACCATCAAGTTCAAAGGTCTTTATAAAACATTATATATCTCAATATTCAGAAATTGTCTATAACCCAATCAAGTCATGAAAAAGTGTGGGAGAATTACAGACTTAACATAATTAGATAAGGGACCCATAGCACACAAATCATTCCAATCTATAAAGTTATCTCAAAAATTATTTCTAAGCTCTAGTATATTCCAATATAATCCTGTATAAAAACGTGTTAATATCTTGGATAAGAATTTCCCAAATTACTTAAGATTAACTTATTATTACTTTAATGAATAAAATTTCCTTAGAGATTTCAAAATTATAACAAATGCTTATGAGAATGAGACGTATTAATATTGATATCTTCATGTAAGGTGTATTGCTATTTTATGTACAAGGAATGTTCAAATTTTATGTACTCATAATGTGCCTGATTATAGTAATATAGATTTGAATAGATAACTTAAATGTTATTTTGAATATGAATTTTACTGTTTATACAT